>CAJVPK010000918.1:0-18890 GCA_910592015.1 Diversispora eburnea | reverse complement strand
AAATCCCAAATACTAGTAATTTGGGATTTTGGCGTCCCAAATCCCAAATGATTTGGGATTTGGGCAACACGTATATGCATTAATAAATATTAGTTTACCAATTTTGGATATGCATACTGATTTAAAAATACCTTCTTTACCATTTTATCTGCATGTTCATTAAATGTCACTTCAAAATGTATCTTCACTTTGTGTAAATATAAATTAATATTATGAACTTGTGTTTACTTGATAATTGACTGAATTAACTGTCAATTTTTAGTTTTACAAGATAGTTTCCTTTTATTTGTTAAGCCATTATTAATAGCTATGATTGAAGCCTAACTGTCAGTATAAATATTTAATTTTGTGTTTCTTGGTGTAGCATATATTATTGAAAGTATTTCCATTAACTCTGTTCAAGTAAATAAATCAAGTAAATGTGACAAAATTTTTAACCTGATCACAAAATTGGTATTTAATTTGCTTTTTAATTACAATAGTCCAATTTTAATATTGTTAAATTATCTTTTGTCAAATTTTCTATATAAATAAAAAAAAATAAAAAAATGATCAAAAGAAATATATTACGTTGTTGATCTTAATGGTCAAATTTTATTTATTATTATATTTTTATTTTATTTATTATATTATTATTTTATCATCATGTATTTATTAATTTATTTATATTTTATTAGTTTAATTTCATATTTTATTGGTATATATTTATAAGAAACTATTAATGTAAATCATTTTGAAATTGTATAACTATTAAGTATTACAACTGTAAATCTGAGTATAATTATCAGTATAATATATAACATAATTAATAATATATTCAATAGTATAATAAACAGTGTAATAAATAGTATAATAGAAAGTGTAGTTAATAATATATACATCAGTGTAATTAATAATATATATTTTAGTATAGTTTACAACATAATCTATTATAACTTTAATTATATATATAAAGGATTGAATTTCTTTTTGCTCAGTTCTCAGTTAGTTTAGTTCAAATAGTTAATTAGTTAGAAGATTAGTTTAATGGTTAATCTTCAGTTCCTTTGCTAATTTTATTAATAAAACACTTTGTAATTTACCTTATAATTTTTTAGTGAAATTTCATATTATTCCTTAGTGAAATATTAAAATCCTTGTTGATTTATATTTTATTTTGTAATCTCAGTATATAATTTCTATATTGTAATTCTCTACTTACATCAGGAAATTTTTTCGGACGTAATATTCTGTAATTTTAACATGGTGATTAATTTTTGTAATTTTTTGTGTAATATTACAAAAATTTACAGAAATTTTTGAAAGTTATTAAAATGTTAAAATTCCATAATATTATATTCAAAAAATTACAGAAATTTAATATCGTATTAAAATTCCATAATATTATATTTAAAAAATTATAGAAATTTAATATTACATCAGGAAATTTTTTTAGATGTAATATTCTGTAATTTTAATATAGTGATAAATTTCCGTAATTTTTCATGTAATATTACAAAAATTTACGAAAATTTTTGAAAATTATTAAAATGTTAAAATTCCATAATATTATGTTCAAAAAATTATAGAAATTTAATACCGTGTTAAAATTTCATAATATTATGTTCAAAAAATTACAGAAATTTAATGTTATGTTAAAATTACAGAATATTATATAAAAAATTATAGAAATTTATTACCGTGTTAAAATTACAGAATATTACATTCAAAAAATTACAAAAATTTAACACTATGTTAAAATTACAAAATATTATGCAAAAATTACGAAAATTTAATACTGTGTTAAAATTATAAAATATTATATCTAAAAAATTTTTTTGATACTATTAAAGATTTTTGTCTATTAGAATATCTATTTATTATATTGAAATTTTTAGAATCTTATTATAAAAAATTTATATTAATATTAAAATTCTGTAAATTTACATTAATACAAAATTCTGTAAATTTATATCAATGTAAAATTCCGTAAATTTATATCAACATCAAAATTCCATCAGAATTCTGTAGATTTTTGTGAGTCCCGTAATATTACGGAAATTTAACATGATATAAATTTTCAAAAATTTTTACCTATTAAAATTTACTGATGTAATACAGAAATTAATAGTAATATTTTAATATAAGAAAATTTATAAGAACTTGTAAAAGTATACAAGATAAAAATAATATTTCAGTATCAAAAGTTAAGGATGGTAGGTTCGATTAATATTAAGTTAACTCAATAATTGCACTTCTAATTAATTGATTTTGTTCTGACTAAATTTTGGTTCAATGGTTAAATTCTAACTCAAAAGCTAAATTCTGGCTAAATTCTGGTGCAATTCTGATTGGCTGACGTAACTCTAGTCACGTAATAAAATATTTGATTTAATTGATAAAGTATTTAAATTTTTCAATATTATTATTTTAATTGATAATCTTAAAACGGTAATAACTTTATGAATTTTGATGCTACAAAAATAAAATATATATCATCGTATAGCCAAGAATCAGGGCTTTCGATCTATCATAAGAATATCTTAATAAAGAATTACTTTCCATTACATAAAATCAAATTGAAGTTAAGTATAAAATTAATTATTTTTAAATTTTAATATTTTTACAAATATTGATGTTAAAAAGACAATTTAACTATTATTTTAAAACTTATAAAAATTATTTATTATAAAATTGAAGAAAATATTATAATATTATAAGTATATTTAAAAATAATTATTTAATAAAATTTTTAATTGCACCAATTAATTAGAATTGTATCATTATTTAACTTTTATATCAGAATTTAGCCTTTGCACCAGAATTCAGCCCTCATGCCAGATTGCACCAGGACTAATTTCTGAGCTCAATTGACTAAATTATATCTGGTTAAATTCCTGGTTCAATTCATATTGTACCTACTATCACTATCAAAAGTATCAAAAGAAAATTCAAATAAATTTACAGACAATATACAAAATAAAATGGATATTGAAAATAACAATAATAATAATTTTTCAAAAAGAATAAATATATTAAAAAATAATTCTTAATCAAAATAAAAAAAAATTTCAGTATATAATTTTTTTAGGCATCAATTAGTTTATGAATTTTATATTAATAAAAAAGAAAAAAATATGAATAGTAAAGATATTTTATTTAATGTAACAAGGAAAATTTTTGACAAAGAATTATATTGTACAAAAGCAATTTGTAAATGGTCAAAGAATTGGTTTGGTGTATTATCAATATTATCATAAATTTGACATCAAAAAATCAAGTTATTAATAGATGATGAAAATATAATTAAAAAGAGTTTGAAATTTATTTGTAATAATAAAGAAAAAATTTATCAAAATTATATAGAGCTTTTATTAACAAAACTCCTTTTTTACAATTGAAAATAATTAAATTAATTTCAGAAAAAAAAGCTAGAATATAATTACAAAAGTTTGAATTAATTTTACAATTATGAAAAAAAGAAATTTATTTAATGGACATAAATGTTCAGACATAATAGAATATAAAAATATTTTTCTTAAAAAGATGGAAGAGTATAAAAAATTTATGTCAATATTTGAAAGTAACAATATTAATTAAAAAGATTCAATTTTATTAGATAATTAAAAATTTCACATTTTGGTAACTCATAATAATTGTTTTTTTTATGTTAATGATGACTGTCTAATAATTTGAGCACCACTTGATAAATCACCTCTTTGTAAAAAAGAACAAGAAAAATCAATAATTGTTAGTAAATTTTTAACTAAAACAATTGGTTATTTAAAATTAACAAATGAACAAGCTAAATTATATTTTGATATTTCAAGAAATGCATAAAAATTTTTACATCCAGACAAAAATGAAGAAAGATGATAAATTGCAAAATATTTAATTAAATAAATAAAAGATTTTGCTATATCAATTTTTAAAAAAGTTTATTCAAATACAATTGATATTTTTGTATTTGATAACCATACAAATCATGAAGTATTTTTTAATGATACTTTATATGCACAATGCATGAATTTAAATTCAGGTGGATATCAATTAATAATGAAAAATACAACATTTGGATTAGAAAATACTTTTTAATCAATGATATTTTCTTTTGATCATTTAAAATATCCAAACAAACTAAAAGATATTAAACAAATATTGATTATGGTATGATAAATTAATTCTTGATTGTCAATTATGCAAAAACAAAGCTAAAGATTCAACAAGAATTAATTGTTGGTCTTATAAAATTATATCTTAACAACTTGATTTTTTATTACAAAAGTCAGAATTGGAAACAATAATTAATGAAACTGGACATAAATATATTTTTTATCTCAAATATCATTGTGAATTAAATTTTATTAAAATGTTTTGAGAAGTAACAAAAAAATATACACATGAAAATTGTGATTATACATGAAATGGATTGCAAAAAATTGTTCCTGAAACTTTAGATTCTATTTTATTAATTCAAATAAGACATTTTGCAAGAAAATCATAGAGATATATGGATATTTATAGAAAAGGTATAATAGGAAAACTTGCAGTATTTGCAGAAAAAAAATACAAATCACATAGAAGAGTTCTTGATGATAAACTTAATTAAATTATTTTAGAAAATGATTGTAATAAATAATATATATTAATATATTTTTTATTAATAAAATATTTACATTTATATAAAATTAAATTAGCCAATAAAAATCATCCTAGATCACATTTTTATTAATCAGAAAATCGAGAATTTTTTTTACCTATTTTGTTTATCTATTCAAGAGCTACTCAATGGTACTATTTTTATTAAATTCTGATCACTAGATCAAAAGATATTCAAGGTACCTATTATAGAGGTTCCATACTGTATTCTTTTGCATTTGACCTGTGATATTAATTTATATTATACTTGTACCTAAAATCAGTTGTACAGCCTGGAAATTAATTTTTAAAAAAAGTCAAGTTCTTTATAGATTCTGAGTAAATCTTAAAATTTTGAAAACATGTATACTCTGAATATAAATTCTTGTTGTTATCACTGTTACCTGAGGTTTCTTTCACTAATATTTTTATTATTATTATTTTATTATTAGCTTATTAGATAAATTTCAGAAAATTTTATTGAATTAAATAATATGTCGTGTGACTTGATTATGAAATTTGATTGGCTATTTCGAACGGTTTGATGTAGAAATTAAAATGTCGTTAATATTATATTTATTAGCCAGACCATTTTCTAGCATTTATAGTAGTTACATGAATTGCATTAAATAAAATATATATGTTTACTTCTCCTCTCAAGCTTCGTAATGGTGGTTGAATCATCAATATTTGGCAAGTTGTTACTCAATGCATTATTACTTATCTGTTATTGAATTTTGGCTTGCGCAATTATGTAAATTAAATCATATGACTTGTGGAAATTTAAAGAAAATCTGAAATAGATCTGCGCATAAAAATATGTTGAATGAATGCCGAAAAATAAACGGACTTTCCGAAATTTATTATCCAAAAACTAAAAAGGAACGCGAGAATTTCATAAATTCAAAGTCTGGAAAACTTATCACGAAATTTCAATATAAAGTTTATGATTTATGCTCCCAGGTAAAATTTCTTTATAATTTTTACAAATAATAATAATAATAATAATAATATATTTATATATTTGATAATTAGATACCAGAAGGTAAAGTTATATAAGTTATATCAAATTGAGCATTGCACATTTTAAAGAACAAATTTAATTAATTTTTATACAAAAGGTTACATTTCAACATATAAATTATTGGCAAATGCCCTGAAATCATCTCCTCGTGCTGTTGGAGGTTCATTACGTGTTAATCCATTTTCACCATTTATACCGTGTCACCGTGTTATCGCCTCGAATTTCTTTATAGGTGGATTTGATGGCGAATGGATTGTTCATCAATCGCATCAATCTCTCTTGAACAATAAAAAACATGAAGAAATATTTAATAGTAATAAAATAAGTCGTAAACGTGAGTTATTAGAAAAGGAAGGCATTTTTTTTGATAATAACGGTTGGTTGATCGATTGGCAAAATTCAAAACGTCTATTTACAGACTTTCATTTATAATTGTAAATACTTTCGTAAATTGTAGTCAGTATCTAGAAATTACTAATTATATTTCTAAATCTAATTTGTTTAATTTGTTTAATTTTGTTTTTGTTGATTATGTTATTATATTTTTAATATATACAAATTTGAATTTTATAAACTAATTTTTTTTTTATAGTTTCATCTTTAATCTTTGATTTTCTTCTCGAAGTTTTTCAATTTCTTCACGTAATGACATTGTCTCCCCACAATATTTTAGGAACATCATTTCCATCTCCGTCTAATCAAAAGTTATTAATATTATATAATAATTATAATTAATTATAATTCAACGATAAAAAAAAATACAAACCTTTTGTATATGAAATTGACGCAATAACTCCAAGTGCATGTTCTGTATATCATTTCGTAACGATATACGAAATTCTTGTAAACATTCATCAACTACATTCCCAATAACCTGAAGCTGAAAGTTTGTTGCCGTATCTGTTGTATTGTTAATGTTTTCAACCTCATCTCTATTATCTTCATTATCTTCATTATCTTCGTTGAGCTGAAGCTTTGTTAATGGCTATAATTAATATATATTCTGTTATATAATTTTTACAAATAATCAAAAAGTTTATATGCCATTAATTGATATTATTCATACTTTTTTCGGATTTGCGGCAAATCTCACCTCATCAGTTGTTACTATTTCTTGATTTTCTGTTACAACTTCATTATTCATAAATGAAACAACTTTCTTTGGATTGGTATAACTATTTGATAAAATTGATAAATCTGATTCACCGTTTATCATAGACAATTTGTTAGCTCCGATCGTTTCTTTAACTTTGGAAACAATCTTTGTTTTCAATTCGTCCATTGTTCCAACGCTCAATAATCCATTGTTGGATAAATTATTGCTTATAAAATCTCTTTTATTATCTTCTTGCATTTTTTCCACTTTTTCTTCATATATTTTCGTGTCATTCGTGTCATCTGTATCATTTGTAATCATTTTAGCGAAATGATTCGTAATACCATTATCTTGCGTAAATTTCTGTTGTTTTTCTTTAATTGTATCTGAAACGTTCGTAAATATTGTCATTGGCCTTTTATTCTCTTTAGAAATCACAAGTGACGGACTTTCTAACTTTCGTTCATTAGTGACATTAGCTGAACTTGTGTTAGTAGTCAATTTACTTTCCATCATTGTATCCAGTGATGAGATTCGCTTATCTTTGGTTTTTAACTTTTCCTTATTCGAAATCACCGGAATAAATTCTTCTTTAGGCTTAACATTATATATGACATCTTCCATAAGATCATCTTTCATATCTTTCACGGGAGAAAACATTTCCATCAAATTTTTTTCCTTCACTTCACCTGCACTCGGAGTTGATGGAGTTGATGGAGTTGATGATGGAGTTGATGACGGAGTTGATGATGGATGTGAAGTTTTAGAAACCTTAGTGGATAAAATAGGAAAAATAGTTCCTTTAGATGATGTTCGATTGTGACTGGGTCGTTTAGTTGTTGTTGGGCGTGCTTCTGGTGATCGGTCCTTCTCCTATCATAAAAAACATAATATAAATTTAATATCTGAATACCTGGGATAGATTTATTATTAACAATCAAAAAAAAAAAAAAAATGCATACTTGAAAATGTAAGCATCTAATTGGACGTGATTCGTGAACAAATAAGGTGCACGTAGGTTTGCTAGTTGATCGCAAGTCATATACTAATATTCTACCTATTTGACATATTTGATATAGGGAATTGATATTCATTATATTTATATAGATTTTATTTTTTATTTCCAAATTAAAATATTAAAAAAATAAAACAAAAAATAAAAAAAAAAAATAAAAAAAAAAAATAAAAATTGAAATTGAAATAAGATAAACAAATAATTTACCTTGCTGTGTACCCGCAACTATAGTTAAACCATCAGCCTTGAAACCTAATGCCGTCAATGGAGAATCTGTATGTATGACTTTCAAGGTTCTTTGGGTAACAAAAAATTTGTTTAACAAATTTTCTTTTAATTTAAGTCATATAATCAAAAGAAGAATAATAATAATTAAACACATACGATTTTTTGCCAACATCATAAAAAACAATGTGTGTATCTAAACCAACGCTACATAATAATTGTGAATTAGAAGGTGAAAAGGCCATCCCTTTAATTTCAGAATGATGTGCATTTTCAAATGTCTGTAAAGCTGTAGTAGAAGTACTAGTATCCCATAATCGTAATGATCCATCTTTTCCTCCAGCAGCCAACAATCCTCGTTTAAAAAAAGAGTATGCTAAAACGTTTATTGGCTAAATTTTCATCTAATGAGTAGGATGAATGATCAAACAAATACTATGAAACTTCATTGATTCTTACTTGTTTTGTAGGAACTGTTAAACTATCCCACGCATTGGATTTCTGACGATTATGCACAAGGATATTTCCTCCTGAATTAGAACTAGCCACAATGGTCTCATCAATATTCAAATCTATACATGTGATATTACTACGATGTCCCTAGTGAAATTTCGAATGTTCAATGGTAAAAGAATAAAGCAAAGAAAAAAAAAAAAAAGATACCAAAAAGTATTCGATATTTACCTTCAAAGCATCAGTAAACGTTGAATATTTACGATCCCAAATATTCACAACTTTATCTGATCCACCGTATAACACGTATCTTGATTTATTTGCGAAATGAATGGCACTAATATTCGGAGTTTCCTATAATTCATATATAATTCATATATAATTCGATTGGTTCTTCTAAATCGTCTCCCATGTTGAAATTATAATAAATTTTACCGATGTATCATCATTAAACGGTATAGTCTCTAATAATGTTCCTCGTGAATCATGTATTGTAAGTGCCCCCTTATTTCCCACGACGGCCAATTGTTGATCTGAAGATGTTAAGATATAATAGATATAATAGATATAATAGATATATAATAAAAAAATAAAAATAAAAATAAAACTAATTTTATTTGAAATAAAAAAAAAGGAAATGATTTTTAAAATTTAATTAATTAAAAGGATACTGTCATGATTCCAACGTACTGCATTGACAACGGTTGACGAACTTTCTGGAGCAAAGGAAGCTAATTCAACTCCGAACAACTGTTCTGGTATAACCGTTGAATTAACATTTCCATTGAGTTTCGTACTTCCCGCGTTTGTTGATATATCCCAAACTTTGACGACAGTCGAAGCAGAAGCTAATAAACTGGCCGACATTCTTATTATAAAATGTGTGTTCTGAAAAACACGATAATTCAAATACGTAACTCTATATAATCACAAATCAAATGTGATTATATTAAGATATGATGTGACTGTCTATTTTTTACTCGTGAAATTTAAATAATGAATTCACATAACGCAGAAATTGATGTTGAGCCTCATCGACAAGAAATTATAAATAACTTAAATAATGTTAGAAGTCGGATTAAAGCTTTAACACGAGGAAGACAGGAAGTAAGTTTAATGTATCAAATAAATGCTATAAATGTTTGGTTTCGGAGGGTTCTTTTTTTTTTTTTGAGATTACAAATTTTAGAGAAACTAAAAATAGGTTAGATTGGTTGCAGTTAGTAAATTAAAACCAGTATCAGATATTTTGATAGCTTATGAAGCTGGGCAAAGACATTTTGGTGAGAACTATGTAAGTTTTTTTTTTTCTCGCGGTTAATTTTTTATTTTTTATCTTATTTACATTTTTTTTTCATTTTTGACAGACGCAAGAATTGATTGAAAAGAGTAAAATGGTATTAATTTGGGAATTCTTTGGTTAAATTAATAAATTTTTGAATATAAACTTTATAAATTTCGAAATTTATAGCTTCCGTTGGATATCCAGTGGCATTTTATTGGAATGGTACAAAGTAATAAATGTAAAATGCTCGCTGGTAATTCAATGGTATTTTTTTATTTTTTTCGAATTATTAAATGCAATTATATCATTTATATCTAAATATCTATATATTTTCTAAAATTTAAAAGCAATACCAAATTTGTGGGCAGTCGAAACAATAGAAGATAAATCTAAAGCTTCAATGATGAATAAAGTCTGTGCATCAAGGGAATCACCTTTGAGAGTATTCGTTCAAGTAAACACTAGTGGAGAAGAAAGTAAATTGGCATATTTTATGATTTATAATATTTATAATATTTATCATATTAAAAGTATTCTGTTACCTTTACTTAGAAAAGTTGAATCATCATTTATTTCTAGAATATTTTAAAAATAGAGCAAACACTTTCAAGCGATGACTTATTATTCATTTATTATAATATTTTTTGAATAGCTAAAAACGGAATAAAACCAGAGGAATGTTTTTCGTTGTTAGATCATGTTTTAGATAATTGTGAAAATTTAAAACTTACAGGACTTATGACGATCGGAGCACGGCATAGGGAAAATGTTGAACAGAATCCAGATTTTATCGTACGTATTTTTTATTTTTATTATTTTGACATATTTCATTTCTCACAATATTCTTCTTTCATTTGGTTACATTTATGTAGATTTTAAAAAATTTACAAACACAATTTAAAAATTATCGAGGAATAGATTTAGAATTAAGTATGGGAATGTCTGATAATTTTGAAGTAGCAATAAAATTGGGATCTACAAATGTAAGAACTGGTAGTACTATTTTTGGTGTTAGGTCCTAAAAATACCTTACATTAGTTTAAATGTTAAATTATGTTTAATTCTTAATTGTTAATGAGAAATATATTATTATTTTTTTCATTACTTTATTATAATTTGATTTTAAATAATTTTTATATTTTTGACATATAATAAATTATATTTCAAAAACAAAAGGGATATTTTTGTTGCTATCTCGCAAGTATTATGTAAATTGTTCTGAATAAATATCTCTTTATAAATAATAATTACCTGATTTTTAATAGAATTTATAGATGAATTTATAGAATTTATAGAATTTATAGAATTTATAGAATTTATCGAGCAATAGGACCCAATCGATCAGCCAATTGGGGATATCTTTCCTTGAACGTGATATGAGATCGCGCGGCCTAATAATATATATATATATATTAAGTTAAATCAGAATAAAATGTGATTATATTGATTATATTGATTATATTTACCTCCGCATACTCCAAAATTCCTTGAAGCTCTGCCTCAGTGCGTGCTACTTCTTGATATTTTTCAAGATATCTTAATGCAAGCTCCAAATTCCCTCTAGCGAGTAGTATTTCACTCATAATTGTGTTAGCAATATCACTTTCAGGTTCGACTAGATTATTTGTAAGTATTCAATAAATTTAATTTTAGAAATATAAAATTAATATAATAAATATTAAAAATTGAATTTATACTCACTTTCCAGAGCTCGACGACAAATTTCTTCAGCTTGAGCTGGATCACCTTTTACATGAAAACAAAGCATTGCTTTATTGACAAAAGGCAATGCAAAATTTTCTTGTTGTAAGTCGGCAGCCTTGTCAAACTGTTCCATTGCCTCATCAAGACGTCTTTGATCAGCTAACATTTCTCCATAGTAATTATACATTTCAGCAGATTTTGGAAATTTTTGTAGACCTTTTTGGAAAGTTTTCATCCCTTCCGGGATAGAACCATTTTTGTATTGAGCAATGGAAAGTTGAATGTAAGCAAAGACGAAATCGGAGTCGAGTTCTATTCTTCGCTGATATTCTTTAACCGCTTTATCAAAATCGTTATCAAGAAAATAGACTGTATGCAGTTTCAAGATAATTAATGATTAAAAAAGAAAATAAATACCTCACATTAAAATTTTTTTTTAGATTCACAAACCTTGACCTCTAAATATTCGATATTATATATCATAAATAATGTTAATAATGTTAATAATGTTGTTAAAGCCATTGATAATAAATTTTATTCAATAAAAAAAAAATAACTTTCTACAAACCTATGATAATAAATATCAGGATCAGTTGGATCGATTTTGATCGCCTCTTCAAATTCTTCCCATGCACCATCCTTATTACCTTTTAGGGTCAATGTGATTAATTGTATTTGGTCACGTGACTAAATATAATTTATTATGAACTATGCAACAAACCTTGTTCCATGTATATTGTAGCACGTTTAACATAAATTTGAACATAATCTGGTTTTAATTCGAGGGCTTTTTGAAAATCAACCAATGCATTCTGAGAATCACCCATAAGATAAGTGAATGTTCCACGCATATTGAGAGCTTTAGCAAGATTTTTACAATCGAGATTTATTGCATCCTCGTATGCTTTCATTGCCTCTTGATATCGTTGTTGTTTCATTAATTTTTCGGCTAATTTGAAGAAATCATCTCCAGTTTTTTCATTTTCATTAATTTCATTATTCTCATTAATTTCATTAATTTCATTATTCTCATTAATTTCATTATTCTCATTAATTTCATTATTCTCATTAATTTCATTAATTTCATTATTCTCTTTATTTTCACCATGTTCATCACTTCCACCTTTTTCATCCTTTTCTGTTTCTATTGAGAAAAAAAAAATATATATATATATTTTAAGATAAATTAAAATTTTTACATATATAATATAATTTACAATGCACCTTTCCGAAATGAATCCAGATATAAAGAAATAAATTTTGTTGATGGCAAGCGCTTTATCCGATTCTTTAATACAAAGATGTAATTAATAATTAATTTTCACAGTACACACCACACAACACACAAAATTTATTAACCTTAATGATTTCTTGAGCCTTAATTCTAGCCACTTTTTTCAAAAGGCGATCGATTGATGCAGCAGTATTTTCATTTTTAAATTCATCGATAATACAAGCTGCCGTGTAATCTTAATTGTTGATTGTATATAATTAACGTCAAGATAATATCAAAATAATGTCAAATAATGTCAAAATAATATCAAATAATGTCAAATAATGTCAAATAATGTCAAATAATGTCAAATAATCTCAAATAATCTCAAATAATCTCAAATAATCTCAAGATAATGTCAAGGATAATCAGAGATAATATGATACCATGCAAAGACTCCTCGTAACATGACGTTTGTTCATATGCCATCGCACGCCTGTTTAACGCTTTCACATAATAAGGATCCATTTGCAACGCATTATTACAATCTTCGATGACCTTGTTAAATTCATTCTTATTGTAATAACATGCCGCTCTGTTGTTATAGAAGATAGGATCTTCATTAAATACGAGTGCTTGTGTATATAATCTTATCGCCGTATCGTAATTCTGATGACCAAATGCATCATTTCCTCTGCTTTTGAGAAGTAATGAGGCTGATTTACGTTTCTACAATGAAAGATCAGCATTTATTAAATAGATCCGGGTTTTTAAAATAAAATCAAAATTAAATTAACCTCTTTAGGCAATGCATTAATTTGTTCTGCGTTATATTTTTCAAATTCTTCAATTTCGGCTTCTTCCTCTCGATTTTTGACAGTCCTATCTCTACCTAATGTACATTAAATTAGGTTATTAAATTATTAATCATAAAGACTTTCAATCCAAAATTTATTTGCTCTTACCTGCAGTAGAACTCGTTTCACTTGTTCCGGTTGATCTATTCTTTTTTGTGCGGTTTGTCGATTTATGCTTTGATGTTTTAGGTGTTTTAGGTGTTTTGGGTGATTTAGGAGTTTTAGGAGTCATTAAGTAGTAGAGACCAACTCCGGCCAAAACTAAAGTGGCTGAAGCTGTTATATAGAACTTATAGTCCTGTTTTGCAAAATAATCTTTAACTGTCATGACAAGAGATACTTCCAATAAAGTAGACGCGACACTTGGAAGTAGTAAAGATTATTAATATGCACATGATATTATACTACTGAAATTCCGATAATCTGTTGGCTTAATCTAAATTGTGTATTCATCACTTGATCATGGGACACCAATTCTTCCCTCATTATATATATATTATATATATATATATATCACATACATATCAATATTTTAATATTTTAGCAAAAAAAGATCATGCAATTTATTAAAAAAATACATGCATACATGATATAAGCATGTGCAAAAAAAAAAAAAATTTCCTCACTAGATTCCAACTATTTATAATTTTTTTTTTATTTTTAATTTTCAATTAAAATGTTAATTTTTTAATTATCGTTATTGGCACCTGACGTTTACTTTTACTTTTCTTCTTCTGCCGGCGAGGTCTCATCTTCGTCTTGGATAGGATTATTCTCTAACAAACCCTTCCACTTTTTAATAAGTTCATCGCTTCTCTGGGTAATATCACAGGGGTCGGGTTCTATCTTTAATTCTGCAATTTTTCGCATCACCTTTCCGATTTTTGTCTCCTATTCAACGAGATGATGTGTGTGTGTGTGTGATCATTAATTTGTATGAATTACATATTCAAAAAAAAAAAAATGGAAATGGAAAAAAAAAATAGAAAATTTAAATACCTTCAACAATGGAATTGTGATTGGAAAGTTTTCGATTTCAGTCAATACTTCATCAACTTTGGTTTTGTCCGATTCCTAAAAGATATAAATTTACATTAATATTTGTATATAATCTAATAATAATATATAATATGCATAATATACATTAATAAACCATTTACCTCTGACACTGGGCTAAACATTAATCGTTGAATTCTATGTCGCAAATGTTTCAATCTTTCGGCTGGGGACTTTGTGCGCGATTTGGTTGAGCGTGATGGTCCCTCGTTTTCTACTTTATTACCCTTATTGTCAGAATTCTTTTCTTCGGCTGTTATTTCATCTCCAGCATGTCGTTGGTCTGAGCCTGATGCAGAGTTTGATGCAGAGACTAATGAAGAGTTTACGTCAGAGTTTGATGATGCATTTTCAGCTGAGATTAATGATGAGTTTGTTGCGGAGATGGATGATGAATTTTCACTAGAAATCGATGATGAGTTTGCCGCTGGGATCGATGATGAATCTGCTACAGTATTTAATGAAGAGTTATCCGCAGTATTTGATGAGGGATTATCCGCAGAATTTGATGCAGTATTTGATTCGGAGTTTGACGATGAGTTTTCCGCAGAGATAGACGAATTGTTTTCCTGCAATCGTCTTCTGGTAGATCTTGTAGATACACCTAAATTAGATGCTTCCGTGTCTTTTCTTGTAGTTGTAGTTTGCTTAGTTTGTCGTCGTCGTTCCTTCTTTGCTCCAACTTCGATCTTAGGTTCAATATCTGTTTGAGTTTCACCATTATCAGCCTTTGCACCATCATCAGTATTGATTTTCACATCACCTTTGGTCATAACTTCAGTATCAGTTTTAATGTCACCATCGGTCTTAACTTCACTACCAGTTTTTGCAACATCTTCGGTTTTGACATCACCTTTAGTTTTACCATCGTTATTAGTCTTGGCTTCACCACTATCGATCACAACTTCTTCACCATCATCTATATCCATCTTTTCATCTTCATAATCTGAACGTTCATTTTGCTTTTGCTTGGGCTTCGAAGAACTATCCCTATTTGATGCATAGTTCGTTCTACGTTTCTTACCAATTTTAATATCACGGCTTACGGCATCATCTTCACCGGATGAATAGTCGCGAGTTTTTCGCTTTGACTTCGTGCGACGTTCGGTTGTTCTTGCGGGAGTTGGCGGAGCAATTTTTTTGCTTTTATTAGTGCCCCTTCCGCGGGCCTTGGGTTTTGCGTCATTTTCTGTGGTTTCGTTTTGATTATCATTTGCTTCCGTCATCTCAGCATCGTTATCCGGTGCTAGTTCTTCGTTGCCCGCATCTTCTTCCATGGGGTCATCGAAGGAGGAAGGGTCCAAAGCCTCCCTGATTGATCTTTCGAGCATTTTGTCTTTTTTTTTATTTTTCATTTTTTGTAATGAGACCTCAGCCTCCCTCACGTCAAAGGGCTTGAGATCATTTTCTCTAAGCCACCCGCTAAGAAAGAATAACATTATTTTTTCGTTTTTTCGCAATACGGAATAAAAGAAATAAAAAAAAACACTTACTAGTCACGAGTACCATAATACCTTACTCCATATACAGGCTTTGTCCCTTTTGGCCTTCTTGCGAGTACATTTGAGGGAAGCGACGACTCCGCCTCGATCTAAAATAAATTCAAATTCAAAATTTTATAAGCTTTTATACCCTTCTTTTGATAGTAATCATTTTTAAGCTTTACTTATTCTTTTGATAATTTCCGCGTTTCAGAGCATATTTTTGACAGGGCCATTTAATTTAATACTTACTCTTGCCGGCCACCAGGGAAATCCCTTCACCTTTGCATAAATGATCGTACCAGCTGTATACGACATTTCTTTTTATACGATTATTTCTTTTAAAATGTAACAGCAATAACGAGTCGGCTTTTAAAAATATGAATTTGGATATTTCACTAGCAAAGTTTCTAAAAACGAAAGTACGAAATTTTTGGAAAAAAACACTCTTGGGCTCTATTAATAATAATTTCACATATTCACATGACTCTGATAAGTAAATATACTGTATAGTGTAAATTATATATATATATGATTGACGATTGACATAAACATTAGATGTTGACCAATTAAAATTGATTATTGTTAACAATTTATCAGAATAAACAAAGTAACTACTTTATTCATGATAGAGATCTACATATATCTCGTTCTGGAGTAAGAATATCACAAGAACTTATAAAAGTCTCTTTCTTCATTAGTATCATAAAAAGTAATGATTCTGATTTAAACATATTTTAATCTCAAATGACATCAATAAAATAAAGAGATATGTTTTTTTTAATTATTAAAAAAGAAATGAAAATTTCTTCTGTTTTTAACAAATCACAAATTTTTTTCTCTGTATCTATTACATAAAAACAGAATGAATGATTGTCTTGAAACAACACATCTCATATGAGTTAGTTGGAATTTTGTGTTTTTAGCAATCATTAGAATAAAGTTATATATTTTATTTATGTAAAAATAATATAAGAGATTTTTTCTTTTTCTAATTAATAAACTTGAGGCAAGACTAGATGTAATACAAATTGAACCAGGAATTTAACCAGATATAATTTAGTCAATTGAGCTCAGAAATTAACTCTGATATATACTTGCAGACAAAATAACTTATTATATTAAGTCAAAATATTTTGAAAATTCAAAAATCAAAATAGTTTTTTATAAAAAATAAAATTATTTACTTAAAACTTAATTATCCAGATAAATTCTTTGATTAAAAATACATTAAACTATATATTTTTTTTATTTCTATTTATAAAATAGATATGTCAAAAATCTTAAAAAGATAAAATATCTTAAAAATTAAAAATCAATTTTGAGAATATATATAACCTAATATAATATTTAAATTGTAATATAATAGTTAATTAGTGTAATTATAAAATTTATTAAATAATTATTATTAAATATAAATTTTAAAATTATTTGAAAGCTCTGATTATAAATTCCAAAATGATAGTTAAATTATTTTTTTAATATTAATATCTGTAAAGATATTAATATAAAAAATAATTATTTTTATTTTTAATTTAAATTGATTTTATATGATTTGAAGTGATTTCTTATTAATATATTTTTATAATAAATTAAAAGCTCTAGTTCTTAGTTACAAAATAATATTTATTTTATCTTTATAGTATCGATATTTGTCAAATTATTATTATATATATTATTAAAATTATTAAATTAAATCAGACATAATTAAAAATTGAAAAAATTGAAATTGAGTTTTATTAGATAAAATTTTATAGAAATTTTTAACACTTATACAAATTTGCATAAATTTTTATCAATATTTTTTTTTTGTTTTTTCAATTTCACTTGTAATTTGTAAAGTGCAAATTGATTTTTTACTAAGATATTTTTAAGATAAAAAAAAAGATCTAATTTGTAACTACAAATGATATATATTTTATTCTAGTAACTATATTTATTTGATATAATACTGACATAATTTGATGTATTATAATTTTTTATAAATATTACTAAATAAAATAATTCACAGATATAATTCAACATAATTATTTTACTAATTAACATAATTAACATAATTATTTCACCATAAAGTATACTAGTAATATCAATATTCATGAAGTTATTTATATTTAAAGTAAAATATTCATAGAGAAATCATGTAAAAATTTATACATTAATAATTTTACAAAAATATTAAAAATTTTCATATAATTTTTTATAGATATTTACTTTAAACATGAATAACTTCTTAAATATTAATATTACTAGAATGAAACATATATTTTTCTGTAGTTAAGAACTAGATTTTTCTTTCTATCTTAAAAATATTTTAGTAAAAAATTATTTTGCGCTTTAAAATTATAAGTAAAGTTAAAAAAAACAAAAAATATATAGATAAAAATTTATATAAATTTGTACAAATGTTAAAAATTTATACAAATTTTTACTTAATAAAATTTTTTAAAATATATAGTTATTATTATTTGAAAATAATTTATTAAAATATTAATATTAATTAATATTTTCAAAATTGATTTCTAATTTTTGAGATATTTTATTTTTAAGATATTTATTTTATATATTATATCAGGAAATTTTTAAAGGCGAAAATTTTTGCCTCGTTAAATTTTTGGAGTTATACGACACCTTCGTAAATCTCCGGAATTTTTTGTTTCATTTATTTTCGAAAATTTTTACATATATTTTCGTAAATCTCTGTTTATTTTCGTAGATATTCGCAAAATTATTATAACGGTATATTCGAGATTTACATACAAAACATTTTGATATTTTACAGATTTTTCTGAAACTAAATAGTTATTTGCGAAAATAAAATGCATATTGTAACGATATTATTATTGAACGTTAATTGTTTATTAATT
>CAJVPK010000917.1:0-18904 GCA_910592015.1 Diversispora eburnea | reverse complement strand
TATTTATTATATTGAAATTTTTAGAATTTTATTATAAAAAATTTATATTAACATTAAAATTCCGTAAATTTACATCATTGTAAAATTTTGTAAATTTACATTAATGCAAAATTTCGTAAATTTACATCAATGTAAAATTTCGTAAATTTACGTCAATACAAAATTCCATAAATTTACATCAATGTAAAATTTTGTAAATTTATATCAATGTCAAAATTCCATCAGAATTCCGTAAATTTTTGTGGGTCCCGTAATATTACGGAAATTTAACATGGTGTAAATTTTCGAAAATTTTCGTCTATTAAAATTTACTGATGTGTATTAAAATTTTATAATATTATGTTTAAAAAATTACAGAAATTTAATGTTATATTAAAATTACAAAATATTATGTGAAAAATTACAAAAATTTATTACTGTGTTAAAATTACAGAATGTTATACTCAAAAAATTACGAAAATTTAACACTATATTAAAATTATAAAATATTATGCAAAAAATTATGAAAATTTAATACTGTATTAAAATTACAGAATATTATATCTAAAAAATTTTTTTAATACTGTTAAAGATTTTTGTCTATTAGAAAATCTATTAATTTTTAGAATTTTATTATAAAAAATTTATATTAACATTAAAATTCTATAAATTTACATCAATACAAAATTCTGTAAATTTACATCAATGTAAAATTTTGTAAATTTACATTAATGCAAAATTTCGTAAATTTATATCAATGTAAAATTTTGTAAATTTACGTCAATGCAAAATTCCGTAAATTTATATCAATGTAAAATTTCGTAAATTTATATTAACATCAAAATTCCATCAGAATCCTGTAGATTTTTGTGGGTCCTGTAATATTACAGAAATTTAACATGGTATACATTTTTGAAAATTTTCACCTATTAAAATTTACTGATGTTATAAATGTACTATTTCAATAAAGACTATATCATTGAATCCTTTACTAAAATTAAGATCTAGATGAACTATATTGAAACATACTTGTATAATTTTTCTGATTTTTCTATTTGAGAAATTGTGATATTTTGCAATTTCAAGATACTTTAGATTTGAACTATAGAGAGGCATAGGTTCTTCACAATACTTGTATATAAAATTATTTTAAGGTTTCGAAATTACAATTTTGAGAAGAAAAAAAAATTAAAATAGTTTTTTATAGAAGATAAAATTATTTTACTTAAACCTAAAATTTTTTGATTACTCAGATAAATTCCTTAATTAAAGATACACTTAACTAAATATTTTTTTTACTTCCATATATAGAATAGATTCTGAGTAAATCTCAAAAAGACAAAATATTCCAAAAATCAGAAATCAATTTTGGAAACATGTATATTCTTCACATATTACTTTTATAAACATTTTTAACCATTTATGATTATAATTCAGATAAGTAAAATGATGACTTTTTCTCATTCAATATAATCTTAATTCATAAAATTGAAGTGGAACAATAATACATCAGGAAATTTTTGGAGGTGAATATATCCAGATATATTTGTCCACTCACATATTTATCTGTATAAATTACATTAATCCACATTAATTTGTATATTACATTAAATATATCCACATATATTTGCAAATATATCTGCATATATTCAGTTTTTATTAATTGTGAATATATCTGCATATATTTGCAAGTGAAATTTTCCTGATGTACCAAAGCTTATTAACTAAGAGAGTTGGATAAAGTGATTTATCTTTTGCTAGATATGAAAAATAATTACAAATAATTCTGGTAAATCAAAAGAATTTTGTTACCAATTGCTCATTAAATTAAAAGTATTATGAGGCCTTTCTAGATTACTAACTTTAATTTGAACAAAGTGGAAATCAGTTTCTAATATAGCATTACTTTCTATTAAACCTAAAGCTTTAAGATACTCAAATTCTTCTTTAGTCATAAATTTATTATTTTCATCTTCATCTTCTATCATACCTAAAGCTTTAAGAAATTCATATTTTTCTTGAGATATATGAATCTCCTGAGTTTCCGTTTCATTTAATCCTTCTCTATGAGCTTGGGTTGCTGGACCAGAACCTGCTTCTGAATTTTTTTTTTGAATTGGTGATATTACTTTCTGTTTTTTCATTCTTCAATCTTTTCCTCATATATGAAATACTGGAGCTTTCATATTTGATTTAGGTCTGGATATAGGAGTTGGAGTTTGTAATTTACATTAGTTTTTTAAACTTGCATAATGTTGACAAAACTTTTGCGGAGTAGAAAGAGATTTATACATTATACACAAATTCGATTCTTTTTATCTTTACGTGTCATGATATTGAGATAAGTCTAACCTTTAATAGAAATGTAAACTTTTGCTTAATTTAAAATATTTATGTTCAATTGGTTTTTATATATCAATTTATATGAAAAAATTAGCCCATATATACAAAAAGTCAGATATACTATTAATAATATATAAGCATTCTCAATAGTGTAAGTTAACCTTTGGCTAAATTATCTATATATCTTTTCTTGTACCTGAAAAAAAGGAGGGTATTATATGATTTAATATGTTAATAGGCTTCGGCAAGAAATCAAAATTAAGAGATAGACTTAATACATATATCAAAGATGAAGAGTTAGATTTATTCGAAAATTTTTTTTATTATATACTAATGCTTTATATAGATATTAAGTAATTAAATAAGTAATTTATTAGAAATATTCATTTGGACCTTCATCTGCTGTATAATATTCAGATTCCAAACTTTTTTCTATCTCAAGATTGAAAGGTATACGTGAAATTTTTTCACTAGTATAATGTTGCCGAAGCTTTTGTAGTGTTGAAAGAATTTTACCACAGCATACACAAGTATGATTTTTTTATATTTTCTAGCCATTTCTTTTATACTATTATTATTTAATTCTTTAGGTTAGATCTTTGATATATATCACAAGGAAATTAGGACAAAATATATTATGAGGTTAGAGCTTTGATATCACATATGTCTTAAAACATAAAATACACGCCATACCTTCATCTGTGTGATTAGATTTATAAATTTTTTTATATTTTATTTGATCTTATAATATATAAATAAAAATGGTTTCTGGTATGTTAATAAATCACTGGTATACTAGAACGTGTTTAATATTTTTATATTTACGAATTTGATATCAACTAAATCTAATTTCTTTGAGGTTAGACTTAGCATAGGATATATTTTGAGATTAGATTTTTTACTATAGTATTTATATATAATTGATTGATTTGAAATCTAAATAATTATCTTATGCTCTGTTACGCTTTACGACTGTATCACATTCGCATAAATGCTCATGCTCACAGTGATGATAACTAAATAGAAATAAAATTAGTTAACTACATTCCGTTACACTCCACAATCTATTCGCATTTGCATAAATGCTCATAAATTTGATATCAAAAAATTGATATTCGAATGTGATCAAAAATAAAAAAAATGATGTCATTGAATTTGATTAAATTAGAGGTTAAAAGAACCAAATAAGTAATCATATGATTTAGAGATTTTTCTTACTTTAGAAGGTTAAATAGATATACAAATATCTGTTATAAAATTTGGATTTAAAAAGGATTAAAAGGTCTTAAATGACATGCAATAAAATTTTGACCCCAGGATTTTCAGTTTGTCTCTACTACATTATACCTTTCAGGTGGAGCTAAAATATAAATAAACCATCATAAAAATTTTTATCGATTTTAGTAATTTTAGCTCTAAAAAATTGCAAACTAAAGGTGTAAAAAAAACACTGCTCCAAATGACGATAGACATTCAATTACACCGATGTTATAATTGAACTCCAAATGATCTAAAACCTTGTAAACTGAAGATGTAAAAAATACCAGACGATGTAAACATAAATTTATTGTTATCAATGTTATAAAAAAGATATATATTAAAATTGTTACTGATTTTAGCAATTTTAACTTTAAAACTTGTATACTGAAGGTGAAAAAAAACATTGGTGTAAAAACAAAAAGTCTGCTTGCCCTCCCTGCTGCTGCTTATACTTTTAATTAGCAAAAGAACTTTAAACATTATAAAAGAATATATAAATAATTTATTTTATTAGTATAGAATTTACATTAGATTTTGTATCTAAAATATTAATAAAATATCTAAAATATTAATAAATAAACGTAAATCAATTTACTATACAAAATACTTATATGTTGATTTGTCTCAAAACCTTCATCTTGATAACATATAGCATCTTCATGAAAGAAAGAGAAAGAACTATGTATTGACAAAGCTTGCTTTTTGTATATAACAAAATATCAGACAATTGCAAGATGAGATTTATCAAAAAAAAAAAATCAAGTTCTTAATGAATTTGATATAATTGTTATTCTTTCTTTCAAGATTTCAAATATGTTGAATAAGAAAATACAAAAAATAACAAGAAAAACAATTAGAAAGATACTTATTTCAAGTTTCAATATTAATTGATTTCAGAAGAAAAAGAAAAAGGAATTCATTTGATAATTTAAAATGAGATTTATAAAGACATGTAGTTTATATGGAAACATTTAAAATATTAGAAAAAACATTGCAATATAAAAATAAAAGAGATAACTTCATTCAATAAATTCAAAAAAAGGAAATATTAATAATAGGATTAGCAAAATTTTATTGTCGATATGTCCTTTTCTGAATTTGGACATCATGTAGATTGTCGATTTTTTGTACATTATATTATATTAAACAGATTTTATATATAGAATTAATATCATTATGGTAATACAATATAGTATCCATTTATTTGGAATGAACTTTGTTTGATCAAAAGCTATTCTAATGAAAGTATGCTAATTTGTCATATCCACTTTGATTCAAGGCTTTTAAAAATTTTTTATTAAAAAAATTTAATGTTTACTTTAAAAATAAAATTTTTAAAATATTTTGAATGAAAATATTATAATCTAATTAATCTAATCTAGCCCAAAATATCAATAACGAACTCTTCCGAGTGTCATGTGGCACTTTGATAATTTTAGCCAATCACAGTCGATGTCTATCGTTATTAATCTGCAGTATTCACCTTCCCTTTTGCATATTTTTAATTGATTTTTAATGACGGATTAGGCAACATTCCCCCCCCCCCCCAAAAAATTCCCGTAAACCCGAAGGTACACGACCACACGTGTGTGCATAGGGGAATGTAATTCAAAGAAAGTAAATCACGTTATAAAGATTTGCGGGCTAAGGTTACTCAAATTTTTTTATTATTTAAATTATTCTTATTATACCTTAGTATTTTTTATTTTCGATCACTTTTTTTTATTTTTTTTCACTACTTTCAATAATGTCTAGTTCTCATAGTTCTCACCCAGAAGACGAAGAAACAGCTGGTTTATTATCTGGGTCTGGACCGGAAAGAAAAAATGTGAATAATCATATATATCTTTTATATTATATTATTATTTTTATAATCTCTTTATTATAATATTATTTTTTTTCTTATAAAAGATTGAACTATTTGTAATATGTAATGATTAGACTAAAAAGATTATTATTATTTTTTTTTTAAAAGGCGAGAAATAAATTATTAGCAATAATCCTTGGAGCAATTACTATTTCTTTAATCGTAATAGGATTAACTGCAATTTGGGCAGACCCAAGTAAGTTATTACAGTAGTAGATCCTTTTACTATATATATATATGTGCATGCACGTGATTAACGAAAATCAACTATAATAACATTTATAACAATAATAATTATTACATTACAAACACAACATAAAAATAACTAGAATTACCAGCAAAAAGAAATGTAATCTTAATGATTTCAGATGGATTTGGACCAACATCGGAAACATTTGCACGAGAATATTATCAATATGTTAATGATTTAAAATATGATTATATGACACCGTTAGATGAAATTTTAGTAGGAAGTTCCAGAACGAGATCATCGGATAGTTTAATTACAGATTCAGCAGCTGGAGCTACAGCATTTTCATGTGGTATAAAGACATATAATGGAGCAATCGGAGTGGATCCCAATAAATCACCATGTGGAACAATTTTAGAAGCAGCCAAAGCCATAGGATTGATTACAGGATTAGTGGTAACTAGTAGAATAACTCATGCTACACCCGCATCATTTTCAGCACACGTGGTATCAAGAGAAATGGAAGATGTTATAGCATCACAACAAATTGGAAATTATCCATTAGGCAAACAAGTTGATTTAATGTTTGGAGGAGGAAAATGTTTTTTCTTACCTAATACATCAAGTGAAAGTTGTCGACCTGATCAAAGAAATTTATTACAAGAAGCAGAAGAGGAAGGATTTAAAAATTTACTTACTCGGAATGAATTTGATGCGCTTGATACTTCTTCTGTAAAGTAAGTAAAAGTGGGTGTAAATTATGTCATTGTGATTTATGAAATTTATGAGATTTATGTAATAACAATTATTGTTGTTATTGATTTAGACTTCCGTTGATGGGCTTATTTACTTTAGACGTAATTGATTTATTTATTAATGCTAATAATAATATTAATAATAATAATATTATTATTATATTAATATTAAAATTAATATATTATTATATTTATTTTATGAAATTATTTAGCACATGTCATATGAGATAGATCGTGATCAAAATGTTGAACCATCTTTAAAAGAAATGGCGGGGAAAGCATTGGAAATTCTCGAATCTCATAGTGATAAGGGATTTTTCTTAATGATTGAAGGAAGTCGAATTGGTAAATAAAGATATATAATAATATAATATTTTAATATTTAATAATAATAACTAATAAAAATATAATCTAATAATAATATCAATATAGATATGGCAGCGCATGAGTAAGTAATTAGAATTAATATAATTAATATAATTATAGTAATAATAACAATTCTCATCATTATTCTCTCATAATTAATGAATAGAAATGATCCAGGTACTCATGTTCATGAAATTTTAGAATATCATGAAACAGTGGCTGTTGTTCGTAAATTTATTGATAAACATCCTGGTACTGTCATGATTTCGGTATGTTATTATTAAAATATCATTTATTAAAATATCATATATTAATAATATCATTTATTAAAATATCATTTATTATTATAATATTATAATATCATTTATTAATAATATCATTTATTAATAATATCATTTATTATTATATAATTTATTATAATTCGTAATAATTTATAAATAGGTCAGTGATCATGAAACTGGTGGATTATCCCTTGCCCTTCAAAAAATCCCTAACCCAATATATCGTTGGTAATGATTAATAATAATTATAATAAATAATTAATGATTAATAATTATAATAATCATTAATAATAATAATTAATCTTATAATAATAATTTAATAGGTATCCCGATGTAATATCACGAATAAAGAATTCATCATATATATTGGCCCAACGATTGAAAAGTTATTGGGACGATGATCGAACTTCATTTATAAATAAAACAATTCTTAATGATGGATTGGGAATTAATGATTTTACTCAAGATGATTTAACTTATTTGAATCAAAATTTAACCAGTCAAGAGTATATCTATTATTTGGCTAATATGACTAGTTGGAGAGCTGAATTAGGGGTAATTAATTATTTACTTATTATATTCTAAATATTATAATTAATATTTATTACTATAATTAATATTTATTATTATATTATATTTATTATATTATTATGATCGTTAATTATTTGATTATTATAAGTGGGCCACTCATGGACATTCAGGTGTAGATGTGAATTTATATGCTTATGGAATGAATATTGAAGCTATAAGAGGAAATCATGAGGTAAAATAAAAAATAATATTATTAATAATATCATATTATCATTCATTCATAATAATAGTTAGTAACATTATCAATATATCATCATCATCATCATCATCATATATTTTTATAGAATACTGAAATTGGTGAATTTATAAAAAATTACCTTAATTTGGATCTTGATAGTATTACTTTGGAATTAAACAGTAATAATGGTAAGTAATTTAATTAATTAATTATTATTTATTTTATTTATTTATTTTATTAATTAGTTTATTAATTTATTTATTAATTTATTAATTTATTAATTTATTTATTAATTTATTTTTAATTTAGATTCATTCCATCTCTCTAATGTAAACATTTCTAATTATAATGCTGATCATTTGGAACATTATCACCATTTGTGAGAATAATAGATATGGATATATTTTATATATTTATATATTTTATCTATTTTATCTATTTTAATATTTTTGATTTGTTATTTATTCCAATGAGTAAAGTTATTAATTTAATAATATCAAATAAAATTTGACATTTAAAAACTATTATTTATTTATTTATTTATAAATATAATAAATATAACAAGATAAAGAATAAAAAATCATATACTAAATACAAGACAAACATGATCATCACTTGCTGTTACTACTTTACGTCCATCACTAAAATTAAAAAAAAAAAAAAAAGATGAAATAAATTAAAAAAAAAAAAATAAATTAAAATAAATATAATAATAAAATAAAATATAATTAAATAAATACTTTGAAATAGCGAAATCCAATATAGAATCTTGATGTCCATGCCAAGTTATTTCATTATTTCCTGTTCTACTATCCCAAATGTGAACTGATTTACCTGAACAAGTTGTTAATAATGGAGAATCATTGTGCCATTTAAGTTTGATTATTCCTCCCTTTATATATCAAATTATCATTGTTGAATTATTATTAAAATATTATGATTAAATAAATAATTAAATAAGATATATGATCAAAATATATAATTAAATAAATATAATTAAATATAATTACTTACATCATGTTGACATGTTTGACGCAATCTCATTGTATTTAAATCCCAAATATTTAATTTATTATCCAAAGATCCTGTCGCTGCTAATGGATGGCTTTTTAAAAATAATTAATAATTTAAAAATATATATAAATAAATAATTATTAAATAATTATTAAATAATTAATTAATAATTAAAATATCTAAGTAAATAAATTTTTTTTTTCTTACGAATTACAAAATCCTACTGTTTCAATTGATTCAGTGTGATCTTCAAAGGATCCTAGAATCTATGTAATAATAAATAAAATAATTGGTTGTAATTAATTGTAATTAGTTGCAATTAATTGTAATCAGTTGTAATTAATTGTAATTAATTGTTACCATTCCACCACTATTTAAATTAACCAATTTAGAAGAACAATCTAAAGATCCTGTAAGAACCAAATTACTTTCTTTGTTAACAGCCAATGAAGTAATATCTGATTGATGAAATCTGAAATCTTCTCCACCTATTAATTTTATAATTTTATTATATAATTTTATTATATAATAAATATATTATATGAATTATAAAAATATTATAAATATTAATGAATTATAAACATAAATTATGAATTAATTATTAAATCTAAATACCAGAAATTTTTAATATTGAAGAAGCAGTTTTTGGATCCCATAATATTAATGAACGATCATTTGAACCAGAAACAATCTTTTTACCATCTGGTGTAAATTGTCCTACTGTAACTGATCCTGCATGGCCTGAAAATACACTCATACAATTACCAGATGGAACTAATAATTTAAATTTATATGATAATTAAGTTATACGATTATTTGGTTAGAATTAAAAATATATAATAAAAATATTTAATTATTTATAATCAGACAAAATATTTAATTAATTATCAATACATACTTTGCCACATCCATATCGTTCCATCATTAGCACCTGCCAAAATAATTGCACCTTTTGGATGCCAATCAATCCACTAAACACACACACACATATATATAAATAGAAAACATATAAATAAAAAATAAAATATATAAACAAACATTAATAATAATAATATTATTATTATTTTACCATTATTTCATCAGAACTTTCTAATACAGTTACTAAATTTCCATTATTTACTTCCCACACTAATATTTTACCATCCATACCACCACCAGCTACATATTCTCCATTGTTACTAAACTTTACTGATGTAACTGAATCTGTATGACCTATTAAAAATAAATATAATAATAATTTAACATAATAATATAGTAATAATAATTTAATAATAATAATAATAATAATAATAATAATAATAACCTGAAAGTTCATATAATTGTTCACCAGTATCAGATCTCCATAAATAACCTTTATCATCACCTCCACCAGATATAATTATATTTTGATCAATTGGATGCATATCAATTGAATATACTGAATCTATTAATAATATAATTATTATTCCCATTTATTTTATTATTTTTATTTTTATTAATAATAGTGATATAGTAATTGTCAATAAGAATACCTTTATGAGCAAAGAATCCTTGTATAGAATTATCTATTAATTCAATTGCTTCAGAATGATCTTCTATAAGATTTTTATAATACCCCCCCCCCCAAAAAATTATTATTAAAATATTCTTTTTGAATAAATAATAATAATAATATAATAAAGATATTAATTACTTTCCATCATTTTCTTTTTCTTCTTCACCATAATTATGATCTTCATCCATATCATTTGAAGGAGAATCATTATTATCTAAAGTCACTTCTTCATAAATATCTCCTTGTTCAATAAATTCTTCATTCCCTTGATCAATAATTTCCTAGGATAATATAAAGAGTAAATACATATATAACATATAGATACATATATTTATTAACAACAATTGTAAAATTTATATTATTAAACTATGAAAACTATTAGATACTTGTTCGTCCATTTTATTTGATTTTTTTATTTTAAACACTTTTTTTTTTTATATTTTATTTACTGTTAAAAAGTCAAGTGATACAAGATTGGATCTTGCATAAACTTTAATTGTACATTTTTTTTTCTCTGCTTAGTTTTATTATTAGACCTCAATTATAACTCGATTTTAACAATTTAAACAAATTATATTAGTTATCAAAATAATTATGGGTAAGAAAAATCGTAAACCGGGTCCTGGTCAAGTTCAACATCGTGAAATTTATCAAAGAATGAATTTCCTATACCAAGCTGCTACACTAATGACTACTACCATCGCTAATAATAATAATAATAATAATAATAATAATACTAAAAACAATAATAATAATAATAGTAGTAGTAGTAATAACGGTAATAATAGAAATAACGGTTATAATAGCAATGATAGTAGTGGTTTAGTTTCTTTAGGTCGATTTTATGTGAATACCATGAAAAATATTGGTACTAAACAAGTTTTAAGAATTGATCCTTCGATTAAAAGAAATTTATGTAGAAAATGTGATACTTTACTTTTACCAGGAATTACTTCTCAAGTAAGAATGAAATGTGAGTAAATATATCTATCTATCTATCTTATTTATATCTTTTATTTATATATATCTCCAGTGATATTAATGATATGTTTTATTAATTAATTAATTTATTTATTTATTTAAAAGATCATTCTGAACCATTTCTTCAAGTTAGATGTGTAGAATGTAATGCAACAAAAAAATTTGTTGCTAGGAAAGGTCACATCTTATTCTCTGAAAAACCTGAAAATATTTTTGGGATGGACAATGTTGTTGAAAATAATGATAATGTTGAAAGTAATAATAATAATAACAACAACAACAATAATAATAATAACAATAATAATAATAATAATAATAATAAAAATAATAATAATAATAATAATAATAATAATAATAATAATAATAATGTTAACAATGTTGAGAGCAATAATAGTAACAATATTAACAATAATGTTGACAATGTTGAAAGAAATGCCAACATTGAAAATCAAGTAGATTAGCGTGTGTGCTACAAACTCTCATGGAGCATATGTGTCAAACTATTCATTAATGTATAACTTATTCACTTATTCATGTATAATTAATCTAGAATGTTCTTTGAGGGTTAAATTTTATTTATTTCCAGTTCCGTGGATCATTGGTCTTTTTTTAATATTATTTTACCTGATACAAAAACCCCTAGTGTAGATAATGCACTCTAATTTCATAAAACACAACGAATAAACTCTCTTTTGTCCTAGATAAAGCCTTGATGATTTGTAAATTTCTATCTCCGAAGCAACTACCGTAATATGCCGGCCAAAAGACCGGATACAATTCAAATTTTCAGATAGTGGGGAGTAACATATTATTAAAATTTTTGTAATAAAATAAGAATCGGAAATAATCATTGATGGTTGCTACATATAAAACATTTTATTTTAATAAGTAAATATCAAAAACAATACTAAGTAACCTTAAATATAAGAATCTTTTACGTATTATATTTAAAAGAACAAACCTATATCATCAAAATTGAGAGAACCATTAGCGGTTAAATTTCGAACGGGCGAACAATTGTCGAAATTTAACCGCTAATAGTTCTCTCAATTTTGATGATATAGATCTGTTCTTTAATATGATACGCAAATCATTTTTGTCTTTAAGGTTAATTAGTACCATTTTTGACATTCACATATTAAAATAAAATGTTTTATATGTGGTAATAATCATGAATTATTTCCAATTTGTAATTTTGTACGGATATCCTTTTATCTGGATAGGTATTCATAATTAATCTCCTAAAAATAATATTTCATAATTAATCGCCTAAAAATAATATTTTTAAATGATTTAATAAATAATTCATAATTAATCACTTAAAAATATTATTTTTAAGCGACCAATTATGAAATCGTCTAAAAATATTATTTTTAAACGATTAATTATTAAATCATTTAAAAATATTATTTTTAGGCAATTTAATAAAAATTATTATTTAAATAGCCCAATAATATTATTTTTAGACTTAATAAAATAATATTTTTAGGTGATTAAATAAACATTATCAAATCGTCTAATAATATTTTTGAACAAATATTAGGCTCGTGAACCACTTATGACTCGCGAGCCATACATAGGATCATGATAAAAAAAAACAATTAGTAATCAAGCAGTAAATATTATTAGGGAGTAATTTAGTAAAAGAAATTAGATATGAGATTTCAAATGAATCAAAGTTAATTATTCAATAATATACATTCTTATTATTCGATTTATTTGATCTATTTATTTATATAACATTTAGCTGGTATCTTTTTTTTGTACATATATGCTAATAAAAAAAACCCCTATTACAGATAATATAAATATTCCCTACGCTATATTCCAGACAATGACAAGTTTATTTTTCTAACTTCAAACCGGTAATGAAGTGGATATAGTAAGTTCTCAGTAAACACAAGTGATGTAATTTTGATTTATCCACGAAGCAACTATTAATTTGATATAAATTGTAACAATTACTAATCTTTGAATTGCAAAATGTCTAAACTGTTTTTAACTTGTTGTTATAAAATATTTGTTTTTTTTTGGTATTATCTGTATTGCTTTAATTATAATTATCGTAATAATTATTTGCTGGAATTGTGGGAATTGTGTTATGTTAAATGACTTTATTAGAAGAACCTGTGGCTCTTCTCACCTCTTACTTATCTTACTTGCTTCCCATCACCAGCGTACTATTAATGATCGCTTGTATCAACTGCATCAGTTACTTCAAAATCATAGGGTGGTATCAACACCAACGGAGACATCAGAATGTGAAGACGAATCACAAATGAACTGCTTTAAGTGTGATGATAGAAACTTTTACTGATTATCACTCTTTCACGAAACACTGAAAAATCTCATATACGTAAACGAAAGCGTAAAGATTAGAAATACAATGGAATGGTTATTGTGATTATATAATAGGCATACGTTGCATGAACTTCAAAACACTTCCATAATATTATAGAAACTGTAGATTGTATACCAATGTAATTTTATATAATATATGTACCATTCTTATATATCATATTTAGCATCGATCAAAAAATGTTATAAGTTGGTCTGTGCAATTGAAAAATTGTGTCATATTCATTTATTTTTTATATATTCTAACTTCTAGATGAAGTGAAAGGATATGGCATGAGCATCATCCAGACTTCCTAAATATTCCACAAGGATTAGAACTTGCAAATAAATTTAATAAAATAATAATTATAATTATCATGAAATTTATTTTAAATGTCATAATAGGTTCACATACATCTATCTATTACACATTAAATAATTCACTTTTATATCATTGGAAATATTTTGATAAAAAATAATTCTTAAATATTTAATAAAACTAAAAACAAAGAATTACCAATATAAATTTGGTATGGTTATATAGTTATCCACCATATTATAATATTCCACAATAATTTCAATAATTAATTAATCTTTATCTTCCTCCATAAAATCTGGATTTTTTTTAAGAAAAACAAATCCTTCCAAAACGTGAGACAGAGCAATATCTGTTGAAAAAGAAAAAAGAAAGTCATTAAGAATTATATGAAAAAAAATTAATAAAAATAAAAAGGATAAAAGAAATTAATTAAAAATTTTTTTTTTTATAATATAAAAGGATACGTTCTTCCGTAGCTAATTCGGCACGTTCAGAATGTGCCAACAATACTGGTGTAGAATTAGTTTGAAATCCTGTAATTGTTTTTGGCCGACCAGCTTGACCTACAACATCAACCGCCTTAAATAATAAAATAAATAAATAAATAATAATTATTATTATTTTAAAGAGAATTCATTTATTAACGATTAATATTTTTATTTTCTTACTTGACCCACGCGCACAGTTACAGGTAAACTATTCAGATTTTCATCAAGGGTAATCAAAAATCGAGGATACATTGCAGTCACTAAGAAATATAAGAACCAATGATATCTTCCCAATATGACTATAATAAATAAAAAGTAAAATGTTGATTTGTTATTAGATATAAAATAAATATAAAATAAGTAATATGAAATAAACATAAAATATATAATATGAAATAAATAAATATAAAATAAATATAAAATAAAATAATATGAAATGATAAACTCACATGTCTTGGCATCAGTAAAAGAAATAATTGTTGCTAACAATCCAGCTATTGCAACTGGTGACATCAATTGTCGATCGGAATGATATGGATTGATCGATATCGTGCCTTTTCCCATATGCAACAATCCCTAATATTTTTCAAAAAAAAAAAAAAAGAAAAGATAATTAATATATTTAAAAATATTTAAAATATTTAATATATTTAAAAAACTATAATAATACTAATTTACCTGTGCAATTCGAACCATGAATAAACAATTGGGTTCTTTATGATAATATGAAGCAAGTTGTCTTAACATCTGAGCCAATCTTGCATTATTGGTTCCAGCACCAACAAAACCCATAGCAATGATTGCATTAATAGCCACATCAGAATCATTGTCATGAGAATATTTACTAAGCGTTTCTAAAACATTTAAAAGAGGATTAGAAGCACAAAGTAATCCTAATGCCAAAGGAACGGATCGACGAATAACGGGTTCTCCATAGTGCATCTATATACATAAACAAATAAATAAATAAAATATGTAATATTTTAAAATAGATTAAATAAATTTATGATAAATAAATTATATCAAAGGATAAATTAGATCTCTTAAAAAAAAAACCCCCACCAAATGATTAAAAGTTCTTAATGACATTTCAGAGCCAATATCTTCACCCATAGCTATTAAAGCAACTCCTAATACCGCAAATGCTTGATGTAGATCATCTTCTTTCTCTTTGTCTAAATGATCATCACAAATATGTAACATGTTTTGTATTTTGAGTACATTTCCAGTTCCTATACGTAAAGAATTATTTGAATACAAAAATTAACAAATTATATATATATATATATTATGTATAAAACAGATATTAAACAATATATCATTATTACAAGATATTAATTATGTAATAAATTATGTGATACAAACCTGCAAATGAACAGATTTCAACCAGAACTCCAACTTGTTTGCTGATGGGATGGTCAATTGCTTTTAATGTCTCTAAGGTTACATCAGAAGCATCTTGTTTGCCTACAATAATGATTGATTAATTAATAAATAATTAATAAAATTATAGATAAAAAAAAAAAGAAAGAAAGATGATGATGATTATAACTTGAAATAAGAAGAAATTTACCAAGGTAAAGTAAAGCCAACCCTAATCCCATATATCTACCCCAACTCTCTTTCAATTGGGTTGCATCCCTTTCCATCATCGTTTGTAATATGGTACTCGTGATATCTCCATTACAATCTCCCACAAAAATCATTCCTAAAGATAAAGCTGCAAGTGATGCTATTTCCATACTTAAATTAGTATCACTAACGAGCGGAAGTAATAACTCTAAAATATCTGTCCGATGTGATCCGGCGTATGCCATTCCTAGACTAATGTAATATAACATCATAAGTATATTATGGTGTCAAATTAATTTAATTTAATTTAATTTAATTTCTTACCCAACTATAGCGCAAATTCTCGATTGATGATTAGATGTTTTGTTAATGTATTCAGAAAGTAACGCATAAGCTGGTTCATTTTCATTTCGAACTCCAGTATTTACGATTCCAATTGCGAGAAGAGCACCCGCCTAAACAATCATAACAATTATTAAATATTTTACAATATTTATTTCAGAAAGTTGAAATTATTTTTTTTTATAGATTATATAACAATTGTTACCTTGATATATTCATCAGGTGAATATAAATATTTATCAAGTTTTATAAGACCTTCATCCATATCCCATAACATTATCATGCCAATTGATGCAGCTGCACTCAACATGCCTGATGATTAACGAGGAAGGTCAATTTAGATAATTAAGATAATTAACAAATTATTTAATTAAATGTTCTAGATTTAACATGACGCTAATATTATTACCATGTTCTTTATTTCTACCGATCCAATCATTCCCATCTTCAATGGTAATCAATTTATCATTACCAAATCCTGCATTAACAAATGAATTTACGAAGGTTGATGCTAGATTTTGTCGTGCAGAATCAATAGTGCCACTAGTGAATCCTGGTCCTATAATTGATTAAACGTTTAATAATAATAATAAATTTATAATTAAAATATAATTAGATATAGTTAAATATAGTAAAATATAGTTAAATATGGTTAAATATGATTAATATCTTACGAATATTTTCTAAATGACTTTTATAAATATCTTCTGGAGTTTTAGGTTCAAAAACATCTAACTCCTTGGCAAGAGCAATGAAATGTTTAGTTAAATGTGTATTGTTCAATATTTCTTGAATGTCCTCATCTTCGATCTGCATTGGCATTTGTTGACGAGCTAATAAAAACCCAACTTGCTTTTGCAAAAGTCTTTGAAAAAAAAATGTATATAATTATTTCATTTTTTCAAACTTTAAGAAATTTTTATAAATAAATAAAATATTTATTATAAGATATATATCTTAAAAAAAAAAAAAAACATACGCGTCAAATTCTCCTGCTGCATCAAAATCCTCTCTTATTAAGTCACGATCCCCTAGGCGTATAGCTAATGTTATGGCTTCAGTAAATTTATTATGTTGTCGATAAATAGTATGTGCCGTACGTAAAAAAAGAAAATCATCCGGAGGAACCAACAAATTCACACAACTATTTTGAGAGATATAGAGAGAGATATAAAGGTATATAAATATAATTTATCCATTATTTATCCTTATATGTAATTATCATTCATTTTTTCAATTAGGTATTCATTCATACCTAGCCATGTATCGACAAACGCGTGCATAAGTGTCTTCATCTACAAATTGTGGAATTCTATCGATTATTTCTAATTCAAGCAATAAATCAATAGCATCCGCTTCTGCGTTATGTTTTAAAAAGAATGGAACGATCTCTAATGCGAGTCCTATAAGATCTTCCGATTCCATATCATTTTCTTGACGATGATTATATTCTTGTCCAATTTCGGATGAAAGATGTCTTGAAAATAATAATATTACGGAAAAATGATGTATTAAAATTATTTATTTAAAATTGTATATTAAATTAAAATAAATATATATATATTAAAATCAAAAATAAATTATTTATTAACAACGATTTCTTACCGCACGTATTCGTGTCCCCAAGAGCCAGGATCTTCACTCGAACCTTGAAGTCTAAATTTCAAGGAATCCCTATTCTCTTCATCATAAGACATCGCCAATACGGACAGGATGTCAGCCAAGAATAACTATAAATATATATAAATATATATAGATTATATATATGAATTAATAACACATCGATAATAGAATTTATAAATATTCAAAAAATTTACCTTATTATCAGACGGTGACCAACTTTCATAAACTTCGGTTATGGTAGCGTAATGAGGTCTGAGGAATTTTAATGGTTTCGGTACAGAAGTCATGGAACTGGTAGACGTTCGAATCAAGGTACGGAGACTTTCTAATGTTGGTCGGTGAAGATCAACATTTCCCTCCTATAAAAATAAATAATTTAAAAAAATGATATATCAAGGTATATTCAAAATAATTAAAAAAAAAAACTTATAATGACTTTACCTTTAACCTTTCAACCAACATTTCTAATTCATTTTTCAAAGGGAGATCTTCTTCTGACTGCTGTTGACCCCATTCCATTATTTTATTACAGTGCGGAACCTCTATAACAGGAACTTAGAAAATCTCAAATAAAATTTGATCCAACGATCAAATTTCTTTTATATTGTAGATATATACATTTCTCGATTTTATTAGTTTACGTAATCATCACATGATTTACTTTTGGCCAATAATAATCAAAGAAATATCTTCACGTGTTTATACATTTCTCTACCCTTGTTCATGACTTTTTTTTCAATCAAATTTAATTTTGCCCAGTGAGCTTAATTGATGGGTATAATTAATTATGTTCTTGTGACTTCAACCCCAGTAAAACTTGATTAATTAGTAAATAAAGTTTTAATGTACTAAACAGCCAATATTATATATATATTTCTCACGTG
>CAJVPK010000916.1:0-18909 GCA_910592015.1 Diversispora eburnea | reverse complement strand
AAGTTCTTTACTCTCTTCTCTTCTATCATTCTCTTCTCTTCTTCTCCCCCTTTCTCCCTTATTCCCTTCTCTTAAACATCTGTGATCTTCCGCAACCATAATTTCAGCGATTTCAGTAATTTGGCCAATTTTATTTTTTATTTTTTTTCTGACTTCTTTTTCTTCTTTTTTTTTTCTATTTTTCTTTTCTTAAGTTCTTTACTCTCTTCTCTTCTATCATTCTCTTCTCTTCTTCTCCCCCTTTCTCCCTTATTCCCTTCTCTTAAACGTCTGTGATCTTCTGCAACCATAATTTCAGCGATTTCAGCAATTTGGCCAATTTTATTTTTTATTTTTTTCCTACTTCTTTTTCTTCTATTTTTTTTCTATTTTTCTTTCCTCAAGTTCTTCACTCTTTTTTCTTCTGTCATTCTCTTCTTTTCTTCTTCCCTTTTTTCCCTTAATCCCTTCTCCTAAATATACATGACCCTCTGTAATCATAATTTTGGTGATTTCAGCAATTTGGATGATTTTATTTTTTCCTTTCTCCACACCTTTTTCTATTCTTCTTTCTTCCCTTTCACCGAGTTCTTTATTTTTTCTCTTCTGGTACTCCTCCCTCCTTCCTTTCTCCTTTCTCTTAAACATTCGTGATCTTCTGCGATCGTAATTTTAGCAATTTCATCAACTTCAGTGATTTCGATTTTACCCTCTTCTCCACTCTCTCCTCTACTCTCCCCTGTATTTTTGTATTGTCTCTTTCTCTCCTTTTCAGCGGTGGTCCGATTCTCCTGAGGTTTAATTATTATTATTAGTTTATTCATGTTAACCGGAAAAAATCTATAAAAAAAAAAGATTATTATTTTTATTCGAAAAAATTTGAAAAAATAATATAATTATAATATTATATAATTATAATATTATAATTATAAAAAAAAGAATAAGATTCGAAAATATAATTATAATATTATAATTATATAATATATTAATTATATAATTATAATATTATAAAAAAAAAATACAATGATTAATTATGATTATTCACAATTAATCACAATTTTTATAATCGTTAATTAATCACGATTAATCGTCCATTAACATTTGTACTCAATTATATAGTTGATAGTTGATTAATCACGATTTTGTATTTGTGATTTCTAACACTAGGCTATACATATTAAACTCAAGTTATCTTCAAATAAAGCTCAAGACTATGTAGTATTGATTCCAATTTAACTTAAATAAAGTTCAAGACTATATAGTATTGATTCTAATTTACCTTAAATAAAGCTCTTGACTATATAGGTTAGCTTGGGATTACTTTAAAATAAAGCTCAAGACTACACATGTTAAACTCAAGTTACCTTCAAATAAAGCTTAAGACTATGTGGTATAGATTCTAATTTACCTTAAATAAAGCTCAAGACTACATAGTATTAATTTCAATTTACTTTAAATAAAACTCATGACTACATACATTAACTTAGGGTTACTTTAAAATAAAGCTTAAGACTACATATATTAAATTCAAAGTTACCTTAAATAAAATTCAAAACTTAAAAAATAGATTTGAATATATATACGTTTAAAAAATAGACTTGAATATATATGTGTTCAAAAAAATAAGCTTGAATATATATGCGTTCGAAAAAAAGAGTTAAAAAAAATAAAAAAAATATTTAAACAACATATATATTTGAGTTTAAAAAAATAGACTCAAATATATATGTGTTTGAAAAAAAAATAAACTCGAATATATATACATTCAAAAAAATAAGTACAAATATATATGCATTCAAAAAAAAAATAAGCTCGAATATATTTGTGCATATATATTCAAGCTTGGAAAAAAGAGATTAATGCATATATATTAGAGTTTAAAATATATATATATATTTGAGTTGATTTTAAACTTGAATATATATATTGCATCAATTAAAATAATTTTTTTTTTCTTAAATAATTTTCATATCCTAAATATTTGGAAGGTCAAAATTAATTTGAAATATCAAAAATAATATAGGATGTCAAAAATAATTTTAATTACTAAATCTAATTTGAGATGTCAAACATAATTTTGGTTACTAAAATTAATTTGAAATATTAAAAATAATTTGAGATTTGAAATATTTTGATCCTCAGATTTCAAATAATTTTGACATATTTTGATAACCATAATGTCATATTAATTTGGAATTTGGATAACATGTATATCCTATTCCTGCTCTCAAAAATTCTCCTGTTCTTGTTTTTGCTTTTAAAAATTCTTTCACTTTTGCTCCTGTTTTCAAAAGTTTTCTTACTCTTGTTCTTGCTCTTACTTTCAAAAGATTTTTTATTTCTGAAAGGTTTCAAAAATCTCAATCTCTATCTAAAAAGCCTTCAGAATTAGAAAGTTTTTTAATCATCTTCAAATTATATAAAAAAATTAGTAAAAAAAGAATTGATATCAAAAACTTATAAAGTAAAAATAAAAAAATAAAAATAAAAAAAAAGGATGAAGACGAATATGAAGAAGATAGTGAAGAAAAAGATGATAATGATGATGATAACGATGACACTAGTGAACAATAAAATAAATTTTATATATTTCTAAAGTTTTTGTAAATATTAAAATTAATAAAACTTTTCAAAAAAATTAGAAATATAATAATTTTCTTTGTAAAAAATTTGTAAATTTTTTACAAAAAATTTTCAAAATATTATGAATTTTTTTATAAAATTTTTAAAATATTTGTAAAAATTTTTGAAATATTGTAATTTTTTTTTTTTTTAGAAAATTTTGAAAATTTGTAAAACTTTCAAAAAATAATTGAACTAAAAAATTTCTGAAAATTTTTGTCTTTTAAAATTTTCTGATAAATAAAATTTTTAAAAAAAAAATTAAATTATATTATCTTACTACTGATGATGATGTGTATATAATTACTACTAGTAAATATAATTTATATATTTATTTATATTTTATTAATTTTATTATTTATTTAATTTTAATATTTTTGTTATTCAATTAAATTTCTAGATCCTAGACTAAAATTATAATATTATTATGACAATAAATGAAAATCATTTTATATTAATATTGCAAAAAAAACTGTAACTAATATTTGCAAAAATTACTATAAAAACAATAATAAAATTATTGTTAAATTAGATTCTTCTTGTTTATGTTTTCAAAAAATAAAAAATAGAATTTAATGATGAATTAAAAATATTTTTGAAAGAAGAAATTATATCTAGTAAAATAAATTTAAAATCTGGTTTTGAAAAAAATTAATATAGAAAATTTAGGAAATTAGATTTAATTTTTTTCAAACATATAAAAATAATAATTAATCATTTACTATTATAATATAAAAAATAATATATTTTTTTTAAAAATTAAAAGAATAACAAATGTATTAATTTGAATTTTCAAAAATTACAATAAATAATTTAATTTTTTAATCCTATAAATAATTTTTTAAATCTTATTAAGTTTTTAATTTTAAATATTTTATTATTAAAATATAAATTTTAATAAAAAAATTTATATTAATAAATATATAATAAAGTTTATAAATTTATATTGTTTTTATCAAAACTTATAAAATTTAAAAGTTTCTATTAAAGTTTGTAAATTTATTTTAAAACTCATGAGTTTATATCAAAACCTGTAAACTATATCAAAGTTTATAAGCTTATATTAAGGTTTATAAGTTTATCTTAAGACTCATGAGCTTATATTAAAGCTTACAAACTTATATTAAGGCTTATGAGCTTATATTAAGACTTGAGAACTTATATAAGGGTTCAAGAGCCTATATCAAAGCTCGAGAGCCTATATAAAGGCTCGAGAGCTTACATCAGAGCTTGAGAACCTTAATAAGCTTGAAAACTAGGTCAAGCTCAAACTATATAAGCTTGATTTGACCTGAGCTCAAATTTTAAACTTGGACTTGACTAGGCTTGAGCCTTATAGAGCTCAACTGGGCTTAGCCTATGGGGAGCTTTAATCCTTACTACAAGATTTGCATTAGATAGAAACATTTTTTCATCCAGACATACCAAAATAAAACAATATTCAAATATCTCTTATTGATAAATTAGTATTTATCACAGATCCTGATGTTATACGTGAATATCAAAGATTAGAAAATATTTCTATATCTCATCCAAATATATTTCATTAAATAATATATTTCTTCCTGTAACAGGGGATGTGTTACTCTAAAAAAAAATCATGGCTAGTTTTCATATGGGTATTGCTAAAGCTCACCAGTGGTGATGATTATCACCGTCGGGCAAAATTACATAATTCCCAGATCAACCCCTATCCCTAACTTTGCCCAATGGTGACAATCACCATCGGTGAGCTTTAGCAATTTTCAAATATAATAATATAATCTAATAATAATTTATGATAAAATAATAAGTTTGAATAGATCCAGGTATAAAAGATTTGTAACAATTTCAAAACAAACACAAATAAGAAAAAAGATATGTTAAATATTTTGTATACTTTGTTAATTATCAGGATTTTTTTTTAATATTATATTATATGGAAATAGAAATGAAAAATTTTCAAGTATTCGTTTTTTTTTTATAGACACTCAAATTGAGAAGTTAATGCAGCTTAAAAGCGTAAGGAACATTTTCACGTTATAACCTTTATTAGGGAGATGGAAGGAAAGTAAAACTTGTATTCATAAATTTTTTCTCTTAACATATTCAATAAAATTGATGTTTTATTTTTATAACAAACTTGTCAAAAGGTGTATAAATTACATATATATATATATATACACCATTGAATTGTCGAATTAACTATTAAAATGCCACAATTTTTATACAACTAATCAATCATCCTTCGTTGTGATGATCTATATATACAAGTAATAATGTATATTATAGAAACAAAAAATAACATTGATTTCTGAATTATATTATTTTAAAAATAATAATAATTCCAAAATTAAAGAATGCAAGAATAACCAAAAATTTCGTGAAATACTAAAACAAAGTGCAAAAGTATTGTAAATAATCAATTTAAAGACGAATTGAGTTGTGAAATTACAATACATATAAAGTTAAATGATGAAAATCTAACATAAATAATCGTTTAGATATTTATTATCCAAATAAATATGAATTTATAATGCATAATTATTAAAATCACTACACTGACTGTGGAACGCCGACAACAGGTGGACTATGCGGTCCAATGATACCACTATATAAAAGGAATTAAAAATCAAATTACTAAATTATATAAATATTTTTTTTAATACAATTATTTAGCCATACCTTGGTCGTCTCTTTGGCTTTCCTTGTTGTTTCAGCATCGATGCATCAAGTGGTTTAAGTAATTCAAAACTACATAAAAGTTCCTCATTCACACTCATTACTGCTCCAAAATTATCAAATTCTCCACAATAATTTGGTGCTGAAAACACGGTAACAAGTGTCCTATCATTAAAAAATTCATATCCATCCTCTACTACCATATGTGCTCGACATACTAAATCAAAGTCATGACGTTGCAAAAATTCGAGAATAATTGCTTTCCCGAAGCAATAACTTACACCTCTTTCATTATCTTCCCAATCAACTGCCGTATCTGATGGGTCAGACCATAGCAGATCATTGAGAAGACCGTAGTCTGGCACATCAGTAGGACGTTGAATTCCTCTAATTTCATCCATAGAGGAAAGAGAAGGTGATAATCCACCATGGACGCAAAATATTTTATTTGCTACGATTGCCGCGATAGGAATACAATTAAAAACATCGATGAATGTTTTCCATGTCTTGATATTCGATCGTCGTTTACATTCATCGTAAAATCCGTACACTATTAAAAAAAAAAAAAAGAATTATTGAATAAGAAGAATTGATAAGTATTGAATGAATATAAAATACGAGAATGTTGATGAATATTTACCTCTGGTTACATTTGCACATTCATGATTTCCTCTTAACAAAAAAAAATTTTCTGGATATTTGATTTTATAACAGAGTAATAAAAGAATGGTCTCCAAACTCTGTTTTCCACGATCCACGTAATCTCCTAAAAATAGATAATTTGCCGCTGGGGGAAATCCACACATTTCAAATAATCGAATAAGATCTGAATATTGACCGTGCACATCTCCAACAATCTTAACAGGTGGTGATAATTCAATAAGTGTTGGTTGGGATAAAAATACTTCTCGTGCCGTTTGACAGATACTATTTATTTCTGCATTTTTTAAACAAACAGATTTTGAAACTTTATTGGAATAACCCGCAATAATAAGACGTTGTATCATATCATCTATGTCAAGAGTTTTAGTACGATCATTTGTAAACGAATTGGGAGTGCTGCTTCCATAAGATAAGGGGGATGAGAGTGTTAAACTGTTGGCATTAAAAACCTCCACATTATTATTATTGTTAGAATCAGTAAATCCGCTAGGTTTAAGAAGAATTGATTCCATTGGCGTTATAGGCGAAGAAGGTGAAATTGGTGAACTATCTCCAGAATTAGGTGAAATAATATTATTTGATGAATTATTTTTATTTGTGGTATCTACGCTTAGAGGGTTCTTATTTGATGAATTAACAGGACCTGCGGATCCATATACATTTTCTTTTCTTTCTTTTCCTTTTTCCTGATCGTTTAAATGATCATTTATGATGCTATCATGGGATCTACTACTAGGTACACTTGATTGGCGCTTCTTGGAACTCGTGTTACCCATTGTTCTTTGTACTAATTGTTAAAATTCTTTAATATTAAAAAAAAAAATAAATTAATAAATAAATTTTTGAAACTTAAATATTACTTATCAAAAAAAAAAAATAATAATAATATTGACCTGATAATAATTAACTACCTTTAATTGCTACTCTCCTGAAAAGGGATTAAAATTCGAAATCACTTCTGTATGTATACTGTTATTGTATGAAGAATTATATGCAAGCATATGAGCACAAATCATGTAATGTGCTTTTAAACAAGAACTTTGTGCCCAACAATTCAAGAAAACAAATTCAATGCGAAGTTGATAAAGAAACAAAATATATTTAATTAGAATGCAATTAAATAATGTTAATTTTAGAATATAAGGTAAAACTCTAAAAAAAATTAGTAACGGATAGTTATTATAGTCCTAATGACTATTAAAATAATAATAATAATAAAATAATAATAATAATATGTTTTTTTTTAAAAGGAACAATTGATTTTATTACAAGATTTATAAAAAATCAAAGTGAAAGTATGTTTAAAACAATGAAACAGTAAAAACAACAAATTACTTGTGCATATATTAAATTATAACTTCAAAGCTGTTTATTTTTTTTTCGAAATTTTTTATACAACTAGTAAAATCGAGATATTTAGGTTGGTCTGAACTTTCGTTTTTGAATGTTTTTGAATAAAAATGCCAGATTTGAATACAATATAAATAAAGATACAGAAATGGCGGAATAAAGATAAATGGTTGTACGCCAACTGATTTTCAACCAGTTTGTGCATTTTTATAATAGTATCAACTCACGTGACAATCGGAATTGTATTTAAGTATATAAGGGGATACTCAAGGTTCGATCGATTATTCAACATGGCGTTAACATCAGTAATTATACCATCTCGTAGAATTCCACATACTGCGTCCGTTATTTTTTTGCATGTAAGTTATGGATTTCATTTTTATACCTTCCTGATGTTATTAACAAATATTATTAAAGGGTTTAGGTGATAGTGGGGAAGGTTGGGCACCTGTAATGTCTGAAATAAGAAAAAAACTTGACCATGTTAAATTTGTGCTTCCAAATGCGTAAGAAAACATTAAAAATTATTTATAACTTGTATTAGTATTGATATATATCATTTTAAATCGACCGAACAAATTCGAAATTTTATTTGGACAGACCTATTCGACCAGTAACAGTTAACGGTGGGTTTAAAATGCCAGCGTGGTAGGTGTAGTGAAATTAAAATTAAAAAATATATGTATTTTAATAATACTAAAATATTATAATTTAAGGTACGATATTGAATCATTGGGGAGAAGCGAATCTAATCGAAAAATTGAAGAAGAAGACCTATTAAAATCTACGGCATCAGGCAATAATTCCATTAAATACATTAAATACATTAAGTAAACTTTGAAATAGCAAAACTTGAAAAATAACAATTTATTATTATTATTATTATTATTATTATTATTATTATTATTATTATCATTATTATTATTATCATTATGATTATGATTATTATTTCATTAGTTAATCGAATAATTCGAGATGAAATAGATTCTGGTATTCCTTCTAATCGTATCGTTATTGGAGGATTTTCTCAAGGAGCAGCGACCTCACTTGTAATTGGTTTGACTTCTGAATATCCTTTGGCAGGAATGATGGTGTAAGGATTCAAAACAAAAACAAGAGAAGATATTTTGACAGATAATATTTTTTAATTAATTATTAATTCTTGTAGATTAAGCGGCTATTTGCCACTTAAAGACAAAATTTTCAACGTAAAAAAAATATTTAAAATATTATTATTATTATAATCAAAAAATAGACACAAGATTAATTTTATAATTTAATAGATGACCACTGAATCTAATAAAGGAATTCCTGTACTTATATGTCACGGTGACATTGATGAGGTATTCAATTAATACAAAATCTAATATTTAATATAAAACACGAGTGAAATTAACAATTAAATACTTTCAAAGGTGGTTCCATATGAAGGTGGAAAACAAACCCATGAACTTCTTAAAACAAAAGGATATTCTGTCAACTTCAAAACTTATCCTGGAATGGGACATTCTTCAACTCCCGAAGAATTCAATGATATGATTCAATTTTTAAACCAAGTGATTCCTGATTTATAGATTTATAGAAAATTTATTTGTGAATATCTTGAAAAATGAAGATATATAAGATATAAGAATTATTATTATTATTTTTATTATTATTTTTTTAATTTTCAAATTTCTTAAAAATAAATAAATATAATATAATTTATATAATTCGCATGTACCTTAAATTTGAAATAAATTTAAACAATTTGGGGGGAGGGAGTTTTTGTACATTGAATAATTCTAATAATTCTATATTTATTATATTTATTATAATCTAGTTACTATGATTATTATTATATCACTTCCGTCTTTTAATAGAAGGTGCATCATTATCAAGCCGATATTTTCTTAAATCTTTTGTATGATCAGGCATCGGAGCTCCCCATCCCGGTAAACGCACCACCTAATTTGTAGTGAAATGTGAAATATATTATTATTATTATTTTATTAATTTGAACTTATGATTTTCGCAATCTTTAATATTATAAAATATTCATAATACCATGGCCGTTATGTTATCTTCTGATCCAAGCTCATCCGCAAGATCTATAAGTTTTGATGCACCCAATGTAGGATCGCTGTAATTTTTTATCTATATTTTACAATACAAAAATTAAAAACTTTTTTAAAAAGCAACAAAATTTAAGATATTTGAAAACTCACACAATCTACTATCTCTTGGTTACTCAATACTGATGTAACCCCATCAGACACCAAGACCATAAAGGCAACGCTATCCCCTTTTATAGTATTCATCATAATTTCTGGTTCGGCTGATATTCCATATTTCTTCATTTTAGAATCTCCCATTGATCGAGTAATTGCTAATTTTCCCAAAAACATCTCTGCACCAAATGAGTCAGTAATAATATATCCACCTGACTTTCTCAATCGATCATGTTCTGTGATAGCACTTGGATGATGATCAAAAGTCAAGGAAATAGCATTTCCTGAAGGAACATCACATAACAATACACGAGTATCTCCAACATGTGCAACAGTAATTTTTAATTCTTTGCTAGACCAGAAAGGACATCCATCCAAAGTTTTAATAAGTGCTGCAGATGCTGTAGAACCCACTGATTGCGGGATAGAATTTAAAAGTTCCAAATCAATTTTTAGAAATGCTATAGTAAGTCTTTGATCTAATGTAAGTTCAGTTGTTGAAGTATTCATCAAAGTAGGTGACGAAGGTAAAGAAGGTGAAGAAGGTGAAGATAGTATGACGGATGAATATTTTCTTGAAGCTGCAAGTCCATTAGTAGTAGAACCATCATTGGTATCTGATGTACGATTTTTTATATTAGGTTGGATCATTTCGGGACTTAACAATGGTGCCAACACTGTTGGTCGAAATCTTCGAAAATATCTATATATATATATATATATATATTTTTGAATTGAATACTTTGTTATTTTTAAATTCATTTTTTGTAAACACGTAAAAATTAATATTATGTACCCTCCAATGCTTCTAAATTGTGATACAATCTTATCAGCATCGGAAGCTCGAACGTCCTCAATCCGTTTATGCAGATTAGCGGTTAAATAATCAGCGCATTGAGGTCCTCCGTGACTAATTTTATTCATTCAAAAAAACGGAAATTGATAAAGATACACGATAAAAGTGAAAAAGACGCAATAAAACACACCCATCAAAAACAGCGAAATAACATATTTGGCCTTCTTTGCCTTCTCCATAAAAAGTTGTTCCGTAACCTTCATTGTCCAAATCTGCCTGTTCTTCTGTATGTGTATTTTCTTTACCATTCAGCTCTAACACCAAAGTTTGATAACGGTCTTCGTTGAATTTTCTGGTTCCTCGTGTTGTTCTACGTTTATAAAAGTACTACTAAAAGTTACACAGGAATTATTACTTTAAACTAATATTATCAATATTTCTAATATTTCACCTTAAGCCAACCAAGTGCTTTGATTTTGCAAGATGAAATCTGTAATTTTCACCCTTAGGAGATTTTACAAGATAGTATTCTTGTGACCTCTGAATCGTTGATTGAGTTATAAATCGTTCTTTTAATTTATTTAAATTTGATAAATTTGATAAATTTGATATACGAAGTTCGTTTTTTGCTACACTAAAATTACGTATGAAGATGGTCATTTTAGATATTTTACAATATAACAGAAGTTTTGGTTTTTATTAATTATTGTACTACAGTGATACAAGGTTCTTCCCTTATAACTTTGTTTTTATAGTTTTTATAGAAATGGTTTTTCTTTCGAAAACAAGTACCGCAATACAGGTCGTCGATATTAATTTATAGGTAAGACATGCAACATAGTTTTACATATATCTCCCCATAAATCTTACATATCATATTTTTAAGAGAGTCTTTGCCTGTGACAACATGAATGCGACACTGGTATCTTACAGTATACCAATGTTTGAAATTTATTTTAAATTCTGTGCGGAATATACACAATTTAAAAACTACATGCAAATTTGTGCGGATGCCTTTTTTTTTTGTGGAGTTTTCAAATTTTGTACTATTTCACATTCCGCACATTGAATTTCGAACAATATCAGTAATATCAGTGTTAGTTTACTGCAGGATATATTTCTTACACGCAATAATCGAAATATTTAATGTTTGTGTTGCTTCCCGTAATGAAAAGTGCCCGCTGGGTTAGAGGCTCATAAATTTTGTCTCCTTAATGCCTGTAGCAATTCGTTGAGTTGCCAGTTTACGTTTTGGAGGAGTTCTTCTTGAAATGTAAAAAATAATGAATGTAACGAACGAATGAGAAAATCTAGGTAATTTTTTTTAAGAATTATTCATTCATTAAATATTGTTATGCTCAATAAATTATAAAATTAAATTATTTATTTATATTTGACTAAAAAATGATTAATCTTATGGTTGAATTAAATTTTTACATTAAGAATTTTTACAAATATAAATATGAATTTATAGTTATTATAAGGATTTTAGTTATTATAGTTATTATAAATATTATATATTATTATTCTTTAAATAAAACGTTGCCTACATTTTATAATCACATATTTACACAATGTAATATGCGTTACAGTCGTATATTTATTTTAAAAATTTCGGAACGTGTAATTAAATAATATAAAACAAGGGTCTTGGTGAAAAATAATTTAATTGACATTATTAAGATATAAAAATTACAGATTTAAAAGATTTTTTTAAAAAAATGATAAATAAATAAAATACATAAAATAAACTTTTCGAAAATCAAAATCTTAAAAGTTATGCTATAAATGGTATTTGTTGATATTTTTTACAAAAAAATGATTAGATTAGACCTTCCAACAATAAATATAATGTAAAAAAAAAAAAAATTATCTCGTGGAGGTCTTAATGAATTTAAATAAGATTATGAGTAAAAAATCAAACTAAGAAAGCAGATTCTTAATCAAAAGGAAATTATAAACAATATCACTTAGAAAATTGAAAAAAAAAAAAATAATTTAACAAATATTAAATTGTTCATTTGGGCATATAAAGACCTAATGGAATATCATCATCTTCATCTTCTTCTAACGAATTGCCAGCAATTAAATTTTTCTTGACTTTGGTTAGAGGTGATTGAGAATTATTTTTCTTTTGTCCAACATTTGAAGGTCGTAATCTTATTGGACTAATTGCTCGTTGGTTTTGAGTGGGTGCGGTACGTCGAGATCGATTTTTCGAACTTTCCTCCATATCTAAATGATTATTAACAGGCTCCCTAATATGATTACTCTCAATACTACTACCATTTAAATCTTGACTGTCAAGATATCCTCCATCTGTTCCGTCAGATACATATCCATCCCCATAGTGATGGTATTTTCCATTATAATTTTCTTCATTATTTTCAGAAGAAATTTCTTTTCCTGATTCACTATATATTTCCCATTCTTCAGTATATTGTTGTGAAATTTGTTGCATATCATACTGTGGAGCTTTATATGCTATTTCTGCATTGGAACTAGCTCCACGTCGTCTTATCTCCGAAGATACACCTTTCTTTTCCCCTTTTTTCCGTTTACGGCCTCCATTAGACTTGCCAACTTTACTTTTTACTTTTATTGCCTCCTTTTCCGCATTAGGATTTATTTCGCCTCCATATTCAACTTGTTTATTAATAAGTGAAAGATACCAAAACATCATATTGGATATCAAAACCTGTTCGGATAAAGGTCGTCGGGGATTTGCCAATTTAATATGAGAAAGACGATATATAGCACGCTCTACATGAATGGGAAGACGGTTGTAATTGGTATACTTTGGTTTTTTATTTGATATATCTGTGTTTAGTGAGACAGGAGGTTGAGATACAGTTGAATCTGAAGAATTTACATTATCATCTGTTGGTTTCCCTTTATTTTGTGAAGACCATGAAAAAATTGATGAAAGTGACATTTTAGAGTTTTTTTCTTTTTCTTTATTAACTGATTCACTATTTTCATTCTCTTTTTCGGCTTTTTGCTTTTTAGTTTTCATTTCCTTATCTTTTTCTCTTTCATCTGAACCTGCACCAAAAAGCCATGATGTCCATGCTGATGACCTTTTTGGTTGCGAAATCGATGTAGGTGATGTTGAATTTAAGGAAGTAGGCGATGTTGATGTTGAAGTTGAAGTAATTGTTGACATTTCAGGAATAGGTTTCGATGTATTATCTGTATTCACTGTATCCACATATAATTTTGTCTTATCGGGCAATGGAACTTGATCTTCTTGAAATTCATTTGCCATTTCGAGCGCACCGTGTGGCAGAGAGCTTGTTCTTTGAGGGGAAGGAACAGAAAGTAAGTCGTCATTGTCTTTTAAGGTTATACGAATGGGTCCTGAGATATCATTTGAATCTATGAAAGCAAGCTCGATCTCATTATAATTTTCCTCTGGTTTTATCTTTTCTTTGTCACTAATGTCAGATTTATCTAAAGAAAGTGAAGCAGAAGTCTTTTTTGGATGATTAGATATTAAATTTCCATTCTTATTTTTTCCAGATAATATGTGAGTTGACTTTGTTCTTCTGTGAGCAGAAAACCTGTGAGGATTCTGCTCCCCGGCCACTGAATTTCTACGAATCTTTGTACGTGCTGTACGCTTAAGTGCTGGAGCCATTCTATGAATAAGTATAGGTGAATCTACATCAGTAGAAGAATTCCGATCAAATATATTTGGATTCTTTGGGTCATAATCGGAACCTAACATTTTATTAAAAATTTTCAATTTAAACATATAATGATTACAATCAGTTTTTTTTTCTAATTTTAATTTGTAGTTCATTTTGAAATAAAAAAACCGATGAATCAGGGATCTGTTTCATTAAAACTATGCGTAATATATTGCGTTATTATAAAAAGACAATGGAAGCCAATTTTTGATCCCTTACCCATGAAAGGTGGAAAATTCAAACTAAGACTTCTTTTTATTATTTTTAATTTTGATGATTCTGACGAAGGACTAATGTTCTCATCCAATGCGGCAAAATTTTCCCAATCAAAACCAATACTTTTTTTTTCAGTATCTACCTTTTTCTCAGGTTGTTCATCGTCGTCATTTTCTGTAGGTATATATTGTCGAGAAAGAGTTGATTTGCGTCTTCGTAGTGATATCGTTCCTGAATTAAATCCATCTTTTGCATGATTTTTCAACCACTTTCTAAATTCATTTGGAGCTATCTCTGGGTGTAAATGTGCTGGTACCCAAAATAAATGTGACGGATTATCTGTCTCAATATGCAACTCTTCGGTGATCGGCTCTGCGTCATCGTTAAATTCAATATCTTCCAAGTCTATAATAGATTTTCTTTTAAGAGTGGCATCTATTAAACCTGAACTTCGTTTTTCTAAAGAATTTTCTTTTGATTCTCCATTTAACTGAACAACAGGGACAAATTTTTCGGTTGAGGAACTAACAATGGTATTATTTTTAGACGTAAAGAATTCAGATGATGCCTTTTTGTTTTCGGCAGAAATCTGTTCATTTTGAAGATCTTTGACTGGGTTTATTTGAGGGGGAAGGGTGGTGGTCGTAGAATTTTTATCATGTGGTTGTAATATTTTTGGTTTACTTAGATCGCTTATTTCAAAGTTAGATACTTCGGTTCCAAACACTGCATCTAGGTATTTAATCGAAAACTCTAAAAAATTTTCTTCCGGTACTTCGTTTACCATTGTATGTAATATAATGATAATATATACACTTTTGCTCTCAGAAATTTTCTTTTAGCCTTTTAGCACTTTTCAATCATGTATCCAATTGAAAGTTCGAGAATTTTTCACGTTTTATATGAATTTGGGAATTTTTATTATGAAATGTAGGTTGTCGATCTCTATAATAAATCACGGTGTTATTTTAAACCAAAAAATCTCAATAATCCAAGCATAGAAAGTGAACTAGTTTTACAGTCTTCATGTTTCTGGAGAAAAATAATTGTAATTATATAATATTTAATTTTAAGTCAAAGATAAAGACAGTGTCCTTAATTATTTTTAATATTGTGGTTTTTTTCAAATTGAATTATAAATCCACAATCAATATTTTAATCAAAATAAAATTTTTATAAATAATTTGTATATGTTGTATCTCAGACCAATGCTTACAGCTGAACTGAGGTTCAATCGTCAGGTGAGATGTGTAATATATTGTATAACATGTCATCAAAAGTAAAAAAACCTTTGACTCAATTCTAATTTTTCAATTTTAATTTTGTTTGACTCAATTTCTAATTGTGTCTAACTCAATTCAGTAGTTTTGACAATATGTATAATCTATTGATTGTTATATGATCATATAAATCAGGTGTAAATTATTAGATGAGATATGTAACCTATTGATTGTTCTTTAAAATTTAAAATACATCAGCACTAGTATTTGAAATTCAAATTTTAAATCCTGTGTAAAATATATACAATTTAAAATTATATAAGTGGAATTTTCAAATTTTGTATTAGCACATTGAATTTTAACATTGGTCAATATGCATATTAATATTTAATTTGGTACATAATAATAATGTATAAAAAAATCTTATTTTTTAATTGCCAATTTATCTAAGATCAGTACTATTGTGAAATTTGATAATTGCACAATATAAATTTTCTTTTTATCATATAGTCATAGGTCAAATGAAAAAAATCAGATTTGACAATTGGGAATTAGCAATTTGATTTTGCCAGTTTGTTACTGATTTTGAACAACCCAAATAGCTGATCCAATTTTATATGATTCAAAAATTGGTATCAATTCTTTACTGATTTTTGGTCAGTTGAAAAATTGACAAAATCTATTGCCAATTTTTATTAACTGATTCTTGAATCATCTAAACTGATTTTACCAATTTTATCAATTTTCAAAGTTACTTTACTGATTTTTTAAATAGACATGTGAGTCAAATTTTTATTTTTTATTCTTTATCTTTATTGCTTATTTTAATTGACTAATTATGGAAATTCTTAATTACTGGAAATGGTTAAATTATACAGTATCACAGAATACAAGATAATTGATATGTTTATATATAAATTAAAAAATTACTCTTTAAAATAACATTTTTTATTTAACAATATTATCACCATATATTTTTTTTTCTTTTTTTTCCTATATCAAATTATATCAAATTTACATTTTATAAATTTTCCTATAATATTATATATAGGAATTATGTTATCTCTTCTCATTTTATAAAATTCACTTGTTCATAATTCAATATTACAAGATTTTAAATTATTTTCTTCTATCTGAAAATAAAATTTAGTTTTATAATCTTTGACTGGTTTGTATTATTTTATAATTGCAAGATAGTATTTTAATTTATTATTATTTATAGATAAAATATATTCTAAATAGAATTGTATTTGTTTGAGATATGTATCAATAGTTCTATTTTTTATACAAATTCACTAATATATATAATAATTTTATGTGACAAGTAGCTTCTGCTGATCTATATATATTTCTTCTGATTCTTAATCTCACATGTTCAATTATACTGAATAATATTATTATATTATTATTTTTTTGATTCATTATATATATGTATACTTGAAAAAGTAAAATAAAATTTTCTTTATACAAATTATTATATTTATATTTTAGATTTTTATTTTTTGTTGGTGTCATCATAGAATCAGTGAAGACCTTTGTTCCTATTGCTGATTCTTTTTCTAAAAGTGAATGTTGTTACCAATGGTTCTTGATTTACTTGAGAACAAATCAATGAAGTGACTTAACAGCTCTTTTAAGAAGTTTATAATTTTTTCCTGAAGGCAAAACTGTTGTTTAGTTGTTTCAGAAAACACTACTGATTCAATTATTTTAGAAAGGGAATCAGATTTTTCATTTAATTTATTTCAATATTTTTCAAGTTCATTATTACTTTTAGTATTAACATTTATTTATTAATTATTTTTCAGTTTTATTATAATTAAGTATTATTTCAATTCATCAAGATTAAATATTATTCCAATTTAAGGATTTATAATAATAATTTATAATTAATTTTTTTAGTTCAAGAATAATAATATTATACAATTATACAATCAAGTAAAGCTCTCAACGGTTCAGTTCGGTTTGGTTTAGCACTCAAACTGAAACTGAACTGAAACCGAACTGGATTAAATCAAACCAGTTATTTTCAGTTTAAATATGATCACTACTGGTGAGGCAAGAATTTGCACGAGTTTTTTTATGTTTTTTTCAATTTCGCTTGCGATTTACTAGTACAGAGCTAAGATATTTCTAAGATAGAAAGAAAGGCCTTATTCGTAGTTACGAAATGATATAATTTTTGTAAAGTTATCTCTAGTTTAAAGAAAAAACATCCGTGAAAATCATGTGAAAAATTTTCATCTGATTTTTTCATGAACATTTTTTTAAACTTTGATAACTCCGCGAATATTGATGCTACCAGGATAAAACTTATATTATTTTGTAACTAAGAATGAGATCTTTCTTTCTATCTTAGAGATATCTTATAAAAAAATCACTCTATGATTAGTAAATTGGCAAAATGAAAAAATACACAAATTTTTATCTATTAAAATTTATATTTCATTATTACATTTTAGTTAAGATTATATTGATTTTATATTAAATATTTTATTTATTAATGATTTTAAAATTATATAAAATTAATAAAAATCAATAAAAAAAAAATACATAATTTAATTATTTTTATTAATCTCATTAATATTCTCATTAATTTTATCAATATTTTCATCAATTTCATTAATTTTTTCATCATTTAATTTATATCAACCTTTCAAACACATACATATTCTAATGTATTTGAATTTAAACTGCATCTTCTTTGTGTTACTAAATCTGTACTTTCTGAGAAAATTTGTTTAACAGGAACACTAGTTCCTATTTAAAATTAAATAAAAATATAAATTTTAAAAAAATCAGAAATATTATTTATATAATATTAAAAATTATACCTTAAATTGAAAGATAATCACGAGCCATCTTTGAAAGATTAGGAAATTCTAATTCATGTACACTGGTCGAAAATTAATAAAACATACACATATCGGGTACCCAATATGTACATGGTACATCCCTAATATTAGGTGTATATCGGATACCTGATAGGTGTAAAAATATTTTATTTATATATCGGGTACCCGATAAGTGTAAAAAAATATTTTCTACACTTATCGAATACCCGATATACATCCGATATTAGGACGTACCATGTACATATCGGGTACCCGATATGTATATGCTTTATCAATTTTCGACCAGTGGTAATTATAAATAAATAAAATATAAATTATATATATATTAATATTTAATATTTAATATAAATTTTTATATTTAATATTATACCTTCCAATATGATAATATATCTATTTTAAAATTAGATGCAAGTTCTTTTAAATAAGATTTCAATTCATCTTTATGCATTACTTTTTGCTTTTTGAAAATATAATTAGTTAATGCTATTTGTTTTGATGTCAAAATATTTGATTCTTGATTTTCATCAGGTTTATATTTACTTTTCCATAGATCAGTAATTTGTTGTTTATATTATACATGTTCCCAAAATTGATTTTGGATTTTTGAGGTATTTCGACTTTTTGAGATTTATGCAAAATCTATTC
>CAJVPK010000915.1:0-18919 GCA_910592015.1 Diversispora eburnea | reverse complement strand
ATATAAAAATAAATATTGAAAATATAAATATAAATTATAGAAATAATTATTAAATAATACTTTATGTAGTTAATAAAGGAATAATGGATGTTATGGGATTAAATACTTGATTATATAATTGTATAATATTATTATTCTTGAGTTAATGAAATTAATTATAAACTATTATAAAACCTGGACTTGGAATAATAATTAACCTGAATAATTAGAAATAATATTTAAAGTTAATGAAATTAAAAGATGATTAATGGATGAAGATTAATATTAAGAATAATGATGAACTTGAAAAGATATTGGAATAAATTAGATGAAAGGTCTGATTCCCTTTCTAAAATAACTGAATCAGTGGTGTCTTCTAAAATAATGAAACAATAGTCTTACTTTTGGGAAAAGACTATAAACTCTTTAAAAGAACTGTTAAGTCACTTAACTAGGTAGTTCTTGAGAAAACCAGGAACCACCAGTGACACTGGCTGTAGTTAATTGATATAGTGTTTAAAGTCTATAAATACAATTTTCACTACTAGTCGCTTAGTTTTCTTTAGTTTTTTTAGAAGGTAAACCAAGGTTAACAATGCGAATATATTTGAAAAATATATCTGAATAAATTCGAATCACACGGATATATATGAATATATTTGAAAAATGTATTTGGATAAATTCGAATACACGAATATATATGAATATATTTGAAAAAATGTATTCAGATAAAATTTGAATATATGAATATATGCAAATATATTCGAAAATGTATCTGGATAAATTCAAATAAACGATGATATGTGAATATATTTACATATTTATCTGAATAAATTCGAATATTTAATGTGAATAAATATGTGAGTGGTCAAATATATCCGGATATATTTGCTATTAAAAATTTCCTGATGTATTATAATATTATAAACAATTAATTGATTACAAATGATTAATCAATTATAATGATTAATTGATTACAAATAATTAACTGATTATTCATTATAATCAAATAATTATATTTAATAAAAATTATAATTGATTATTTGATTATTTGATTATTTGATTATAATTGATTATGATTATATCAATTTTGATTACTAACTAGAACTCTATATAATTCTAGATGTAGATGTGGTGTTTATAAATTTTTGATTAGTGAATAAATATATAATATAATAATAAAATAAAATAAAAATAAATAAAATAAAATAATATAACAACAGCAAAAATCATATATAACAATATTATAATAATAATTAATTAGATCAAATATTAATTTAAATAAAATTTAACTGAAATAAATTATAATGATTAAATATATTTTACTTGATTTATATTTTAAACCAGATAAAACCAGATAAAATTAAATGAAATTGAATAAAATTAGATGAAATTTTTTTTTTAAAAATTATTTATTTTCACCTGGATATCTGATTTTAAAATTATTTAAATATTTAGTTTTCTAATAGAAACTTAATTTCAATTTTTAGTTGTGACTTATGTTAATGTAACAAAAGTTCTAATCAATAATCTACTAGACTTCTATAACTTTTAGAAATTCCTGCATATCAATGGGATTATATTAACTTAGATTTTATTGTTTAATTATCAAAAATTAAAAAAGGATATAATACAATTATTATATTTGTAGAAAAATTATTTTAACAAGTTTACTTTTATCCTATTCAAACTAATGTAACTTTACTCAAGATTGCTAATATATTTTTCTCAACTATATTTAAAAATCATAATTATATATATTTTCAAAATTGATTTTTGATTTTTGAAATATTTTGTTTTTTTGAAATTTATACAAAATTTATTTTATATTTGGAAGTAAAAAAATATCTAGTTAAGTATATCTTTAATCAAAGAATTTATCTGGATAATCAAAAAATTTTCCAAAATTACAATTTCGGGATTCCAAAATAATTTTGTATACATGACTATATGAAATTGTTAAATCACACCAGTGGTATTCAACACCAGTCCAATAAAAATAAAAGAGAACTCTTATCCTAGACCCCCGAATCGCCGAATTTTATTGGACCATAATATGGCAGGTGATCGAAATATATCATGTGCAAGGCTTACGTAAGCAATTTTCGGTGACAAATATCTGGTGACAATTAGGGTTTCCCATGAGAATATTTAATAAAAATTGATATTCGAAGGGCGTGACACACGGTGATAAATACTCTGCCCCTGACAAACCCTAACCTTAACCCATGCATTTGGAAGGATGAAAATAAAGTTGAAACTGGAAAATTATCCGTGGAAGATATATACTGTAGCTTAGATAAATTATATTGATAATAAGATAATTGTACGTACTGAACAAAACTTTAAGGGAATATTGGTCATCTCGAAAATTTACTATCCCACAAACTCTTATTTACTATTTTTTACAGATACCGAAAATTAAAAAATTCCGACAAAAAGTTGTATTAACCTTTAATGGTAAAGATCTCTGTCACATGAAGAAAAATTATCCGATATTAGATTTGGTAGTCATTTAAGGCCTAAAATTTATTTATTTAATGATTCATTTAATTAATTTCAATTTACACAAATTCAATTAAGCACGTGCACTATTTTCAATCTAATAATTTATTTAAACGTACTGTACAAATATACAAAATTTACAATTTCTCACTACCGATGAAATTTTTTATTATATTATTTGAGAATTTAATCAACATATAGTTACAATACGTACAAGAAAAATAAGTACAAATAAACAATATTCGATTTAAAATCTTAATGGAAATTCTTTCTTCATTGTCCCAGCCAATAAAAAAAAAAAAATTCCAAAAGTTAAATATTAATTTTTTTGTTTAAATCTTCAATGATCTTCACAATCTCATAATCTTTTCATAAAATAATCTTCATACATAATCTCAAACAAATTTGAATATTTGAATAAAAAAATTGAATAAAAATAGGAATAAAAATTTGAATAGTAGTTATCCTTTGAATAAAATTTTCATCTGCAATTCTCTTCATATGAATTATTTTAAATATAAATTATTACTAGAATTACTGATAGTAATGCAAAAAAAAAAAAATCAAGCAAATTAGAAAAATGAGAAAGGGGGGAAGGAAGGAAGGAAGGAATGAAAGGAAGGAATGAGAGGAAGGAAGGAGAAGGAAGGGGAGAAAGGAAGGAAGGAAGTAAGATAATTCAGCTTTTTGCTACTTGCTCCTGATTTAATACGGGAGAATGGACATTCATTGGAGGTAATGCAGGAATGGGAGACCGTGCCAAAGGTTGATCAACGGGTGAAGCGATTTGTGATTGACGTCGATGTGACGAAGAAGAAGAAGAGGGAGCAGCTTGATGTTTTAATTGTTCACGATTTTGATGATGATGATGGTGATGATTATTATGGTGATGATGTTGACTAGAAGAAGAAGAAGTAGAAGGTGATGATGAATTATGAGGAACTACTGGCACACTCGCACTTCTTGGTTTCAATACAGTCATAAATTTCTTTGCTGGATTTTCCTGATTCCTTTGCACCTTTTGTCTCAAAGCTTCCATTACATATTCATGATTAACTTCTGATTCAGAATTAAGTTTAGTTCGCTTATTATTATTATTTATATTTGTGGGACTTTGAGAATAATGATGATGTGAATGAGTTGTTGATGATGCAGAATGTGGTGGATGATGCTCTTGTACGCTACTTGTGGGAGTAGAGAATGGATGTTGATTATGAATGGCAGTGGGGGAAGCCGTTATAATTGGAAAAGATGGGATAGAGAGTGTTAGAGAAGGCCTTTGATTATAAGAATGGGATTGTGAAGAAATCCCATTATTATTAAATGATACATTTTCATGTTGTCCACTACTGTTGTTATTATTGGCAGATGACGGAGGTGATAATCGTGTTGCACTCGTTGGTGTAGTAGCTGGAAAATGTGAATCTATGAATTAAAGATATTTATAAGTTGACGTGATAAACTTTAATTAAAACTTTATATATTATTTTTATACACATATATAAATATATAAATATATATATATATATTGCTGAATTACTAAACTTAACTGGGGGAAAAATTACCGTCAAGTGATTAAAATGTTTATGATTAAAGTTATTATAATTTAGAATAATGATTTAAAATTACAATTTAGAATTATGATTTAGAATTATAATTTAGAGTTATAATTTAGAGTTATGGTTTATGATTAAGGTGATTAAGGTAATTAAGGTGATTAAAGGTTATTATTAAGAGGGAATTATGTAATTTTGCCTACCGGTGATCTTTCTCCCCAGTGAAGATTAACAATAACACTCTATCCATTAATAATAATATATATTAATATTATTTTTTATTTAAATATTAAAGAAATGCTACAAACCAATTGGTGGCGGTATTGATAAATATGGACTATGAATATCCGAAGGAGATTTTCTAAAAAAAAAAAGATTTTTTTTTTTAATTTATATATTATTTAATAACGCAACCAAAAACAATCTTGTATATCTTGATTCTTACACGTTAAAACTAGAAGAGGTATTCATCGCTATACATTTGAATATAGAGAAGAAATAGATATATAGAGATAAATATATGTAAAGAAATGGATAGATATATTATAAAGTAATAAGTAAAATTTATGTTCACTTACGTGGTACTCCGGTAAAAATGGTATGAGGCTTCTTTTGTTCTTTTAACATCTCTAATTCCACTTGTTTACATTGCAAACGAACGGTTTCCACTTTATATTTTTCTTCTTCGGCATGCCTCTATATTATTAAGAAAAAACATAAGGTTATGGTTAAAAATTTATTTATAATTTATAGAATTTATAGAATTTATAGAAACTATAGATCTAATTTTTTTGTAACCGTGTGAAAAAAAGATAAAAAAGAATAAAAAAAGAATAGAGGGAAAAACTGAGGAAAAAGAGAAAGTGGGAATTGACCTAATGCAAATTTCAAGAAATTTTTTTTAAACACTAAAATGTTTAAAATGTTAATAGGCTTAAAGTATTTAAATTTATAAAATTCTAAATTTCTAACCTTATCTTCTTCGGCTTTTGCAGCGAGAATTTGTTTCAATAGATCATTATCGTCACGATAATTTTCCAATATCTCACGAAGAGATATATCACTTCTTGGTATTTTGGTAGCTGGTGAAGGGTAAGAAAAAGCTGATTGACGACTTAATTCTGACATTATTTTTATTTAACCAAGTTATACATAAAAAAAGGAAATAATTTATATATAATCCAAAATAAAAAAAAAAGAGGAAACAAAATATAAGGAAAAAAAAAATTTAAACGTTCTGTAATTTTATATGTATTTCATCTTTCGACCCAGAAATAGAGCACAAAACTACTATTACAGAAGGCCTCAACTTCACATACATATTACAATTATTACTTTGAATAAATTGAATTGAATGGAATACATTTTGACAAATGAAAATTTTTGTGTTACAATATATGCATAAAGTCAGTCAGGTATTAGTTTCTTTACTTTTAAAGCATTTCATTAGATAATTTTAGATGATAATTATAAATTTTTATAATTAAATTTAAATTATCAAAAGGGGGAAAAGAGATTTATACGTGATTTAAGATTGTCATATTGTCACATATTCACACGTGATAAACTTTCAATAAACTATATAATTTATCGTCCCCGCGTTTTTTTTTTCAGTTTTAACTTAATAAATGCATCTCGCAAAACCCAGTTGGCTTGCTCATTCGGGTTGGTATTTCATATTTTCTTCCTTTTTAATCCTTTAAAGTATATCCCGAATATATCCAGGATTCGTCGTTCTCATTTTGTTTCAGACGATAAAAATCAAAGGACCTCAATTTTCTCGATCCACGTTCACCCTGACGGTACACGATTGGCAACTGGTGGACTAGGTACGTGTTTATATTTTTAGAAGAGTTTAACTTAATTTTTTTATTGATACTTTAAATAGTTAAGAACTAGTTATTAGTGTTGCGCGTTGATTTATTCTTGAAGAAGTTTTTAGATCTTAAAAAGTTAACTAATTTGTATTCATTTGATCTATATTTGTTCTATGTCGATCTATATTCATTTATATTTGATCCATATTCTTATATATTTGCTCTATATTCATATTCATAACAAAACAAAACAAAAAAAAAAACCGAATAAAAATCAAAACAACTAAAACAATTAGATAATAAAATAAAAATATGGAGTACTGCGAGTATAGTAAATATGAATTCACCCGATCAAAACTTACAATATTTGTTATGTACCCTCGGTTTACATAATGGTTCGTATTATTTAATTTTTATAAATTTTAAAATCGCGTTTTATTTAAAATTTAGAATATTCATGATTTTATGTAATTCACATAATTCATATAATTCAAATATATCATCTTTCCATTAGGACCAGTTCTTTGTGTTAGATGGTCAAATAATGAAGGAATATATTTAGCTTCGGGTTCTGATGATCAACTCGTATTAATATGGCAATGGGACAAGTATATATTTATGAATTATAGAATTTATGGATATTTGTTTTGTTAATTAATAATAATGATAAATTTTATTTTTATTATTATTATTTTTTTTTTTTTTTTAAAAAAAAAAATCAAAATTATTACTTGTTTTTTTTTTTTAGATCTAGCGAAGGGTGGGCAGGCGGAAGTGTTTTTGGGAGCGCTGAACAAAATATTGAAAATTGGAAACCCGTAAAACGACTCACTGGACATCAATCAGGTAATTGACGAGAGTTAAATATTAAATTTATTGAATTATATCAAATTGAATTAAATTGTATTAAATTTATTAATTTTACGCGTTAATATTTCATTAATTTCATCATTTATTACTTTCATTAGATGTTGTTGACCTGAGTTGGTCGAAGGATAATACTTATTTGGCTTCATGTGGTTTAGACAGTTTAGTGTTCATATGGGACGGTAAAACTTTCGGTAAGAAATATCGGTCATGTTCGATATATTCAATTATTCATAATTTTTTTTTTGTTAAGTTATCCGAGGTGGTTACTTATCTTTACTTAACATTCGTTTCCTATCGTTATGATTTCAGAAAAACTACATAAATTAGATAAACATGCGGGTTTCGTTAAAGGAGTCACCTGGGATCCTGTAGGAGAATATCTTGCTACTGAGGTAATTTTGGTAATTTTGATTTAATATAAATATTGATAATAATTAATTATTTTTAAATAATTTCGTAGTCGGATGATAAAACGGTAAGGATTTGGGAAACCACCAGTTGGACTGTTCAAGCTACTATTTCCGATCCTTATACGAGTTCTCCAACAACAACGTTTTATCGTAGATTAAGGTATTTACATTTTATATTGAGATTTCTTTATTATTATTATTATTATTATTATTTCATTATCTTTAATTTCATTTCAAATTAATTAATTAGTTGGTCACCTGATGGGTCTCACGTTGCAACAGCAAATGGAGCTCAAGGTCCAATACCCATTGCAGCTATATTTAATCGTGGTAAATGGCAAACAGATGTATCTTTAGTAGGACATGAATCTGCTATAGAAGTTGTGGTAAGTTATTAAATAATATTTTCTCATTCATAACACATTTAAGCATTTACACATTTTGAAGTATTATTCTAATAAATTTTATTTTAATCTTTAAATTATTTAATCATCTATATCACATTATTTTATCTTTAATTATTTAAGTCTTTCAACCCAGTTTTGTTTATGATCCCCGAAAGTGATGATGCGGATCCAAGTTCTGCAACATTGGGTAGCATTTGTGCAGTCGGAAGTCAGGATCATAGCATTTCAGTATGGGTAACAAGAAATGCCAGGCCACTTTTCGTATGTCAAAAACCTTTTGAACATAGTGTTTTGGATTTGGCGTGGTATTTATATTTAGATTAATTATATTTCATTATACTTCATTATACTTAATTTAAGCTTTTATATTTAGTTTTTATTTACTTTATTTTTTTTTAGGTCACCAGATGGAACACACCTTTATGCGTGTTCTTATGATGGAACTGTGGTTGTTCTTCAGTTCCTTAATAATGAATTCGGTGAACGAGTTGCAAATGAAGAAATTGTAATTATTAATTTATTATTATAATTTCCTTTTATTTTTTTTTTTTTTGACATAAATTAATTTATTATATATATTTTAATATTAGGAAAAACTTTTAATGAAATACGGATTCAGATCGAAAGATCCAATTTTAATCGAAAATCAAACCCAACTTAGTTTCGAAAGTGAATACGCCATTACTAGAAATAAAAATAGTAATGAAATACCTTCTTCTGATAATAATGCGTCATCCGCCGTTATACCTATGGAAACTTCAGTTTCAGAAACGGAATTGGAACCCATAATATATGTTCCGCCGAGGATGAAATCACCATCCCCATCTACTTCAACCAATATTCCACTTGAATCGTCGTCAAGTGAGAAACTACAACAAAATGATAAAAATGATAAAAGTGATAAAAATGATAAAAGTGATAATATTGATAAAAGTGATAAAAATGATCAAGATGCTAGAAATGACCAAAATACTCAGGATTCCCAGAATTCCCAGAATATCCAGAATGCTCAAAATGCTGAGAATTCTCAGAATTCTCAGAATGCTCAGAATGTTCAGAATGGATCAATTTCAACGAATAATTTTGATTCTTCTTCTTTTAATAATTCTACTACTAATGTTACTAATGTTGAAAATAGTCGGCCGACTGTTGTAATCTCAATTAGACAAGATGGTAAAAAACGTATTCAACCTCGTCATTTAGGTTTAGGAAGGTGAGGATTGTTTATTTAAATTTTCAAGTATTCTTTTTTTTTTTGTTTACATTTTTGTTTATAATTTTTGTTTATATTTTCTTTGTTTATATTTTTTTTTTGTTTGTGTTTTTGTTTACATTTTTGTTTATATATATATATATATATTGTTTATATATTTTTTTTTGTTTATATATATATATTATATTTTTGTTTTATTTATAGTCTTACTTCAACTCTACAATCAACACGACAAGATGGCACTAATCAAATGGTTTGAATATTATATATTATTTATATATCTTATATATCATTTTTTTTATAAATATTTTTATAGTGATAAATAAATTATATTTATTTTAGAATATTTCATCATCATCATCATCATCATCAAATTCAATCCATTCAAATTCAGTCCATTCAATAACAACAACAGCAACAACAGTATCCGAGGAAGGAGTGAGTGGAGAAATGGAAGCACCATCACGAGCACTTCCACTTGGAGGAGTTAATGTATTAATGATTGGAAATAAACGTAAAGATTCAGATACTTCGGACAGTGCTACAGGTGGTAGTGGTGGTGGAGTAGGTGGAGTAGGTGGTGGAGGTGGAGGAACAACATCAAATAAACGACAAAATACAACAACTTCTTTAGAAAAACCAACACAATCAGAAATTGAGTCACATGTGTTAAGACCTTCTATAGTTAGTCCATCAATTTTAATGTCACAAATTCGATTGGCTTCTCATAAAGTTCGAGATTATTTAGCTAAAGATCGATTGGATGGGGCCACGTTGAAATTAGAATGTTTTAATTATCTCAATAACCGTAAGTAAATTATTTATTTATTCATTTATTTATTTATTTATTTATTTATTTATTATTTATTTATATTATTTATATTATTATTATTTATTTATTTATGTAAATTATTATTATTTTATCTTTTCTAGTTCCAACCAAACTAATATGCAGTCGAGGCAAAATTTCTATATGGTTTGACTTTTTGCCGAGTGCTATTATTCTCATGACAGGAAATGCACAATATTCTGCTGTGGCCTGTGAAGATGGAAGTATTTATACATATTCTAACGCAGGAAACAAGTAAGTAATAAGCAATTCGATATATATATATATATTCGATTTCTATGTTATATTTATATATTAATTAATTAATTGATATTATATTCAATTTAGAATAATACCGAATATTAGACTTGAGTCTACGGCATCCTTTCTAGAAATTTGTCGTGATTATTTGTTGTGCTTGACTCAAGTTGGTTTATTATCAGTCTGGTAAGTTGTTCATGTCGATCAATTTAATAAATATATTAATTTAATAAATTAATTATTTTGAAAATAAATTTTGATTAATAAATAAAAAAATAAATTTATTTATAATAAATATCTAGGGATTTACGAAATCGACAGGCTAAGATAGATTCCGTATCAATTGCACCTATATTATCATCAGCTTCATTATCATCAGATAGTCTTCAACATACAGTTTCAATTGTGACAGCATGTGTTCGTTCAAATGGAATTCCATTATTAATAACGAGTACATCAGATGCTTGGTGTTATCATACGGGAATGCGATGTTGGACATGCGTATATGATCCAAGATATACACTTCCTAATCCATCCAGACAAGAATCTATTGGGGATGTGACAGGAAATTACATATTATCGTCATTAGAAAATATGGCGAGACAACGTGGAGCAAATATTGGATCGTTAGCATATTTGAGAAGACCGGGTATAAGTAATGTAACAGCTCAATCACCAAATAATTTATTGGGATTTTTACAAAATCAACTTTTAGCTGCTGAATTAGTTAATTCCCCTTCAGAGTATAAACAATTATTATTAGCATATGCTCAACAATTGGCTGATGAAGGTGCTGAATCTAAATTACATGAATTATGTATTCAACTTCTTGGGCCAACTTATATGTATGTTCAATTATTATTATTATTATTATTATTATTATTATTATTATTATAATTAATTAATTATTATAAATTATTATTAATTATTATTATTAATTATTTTAATTGCTTTAATTAAATTTATAGTCCTGAGGGAATAAATGGTGTTCAGCCTCAATCTAATTGGGATCCTTTCTTATTGGTATTCTCTCTTTCTCTCTTTCCTATACAATTTCTCTCTTTATATTCTCTCATAATTAATAAATTATTATTAATTATTTTATAGGGAATGTCAAAACGACAATTATTAGATGAAGTTTTAAAGATACTATGTAAGTTTTTAATTGTTTATTTGTGAAACATTTTATTTATTTGCATATTATTGATATTATTGATTTTTTTTGATTTCTTTATTGATTCCACAGCGTCCAATAGAACTTTACAACGTCACGTTAGTGAATACAAAAATGCATTAAATACTATCCTTAATTTAGATTGAACTATCATTACTATTACTACTACTACTAAAAAGGTGAAATTTGTAAATTTGTTTGTTGTATTTTAATAAATTTGTGAATATTTTTTTTTTATTACGAAATTGTTATATTTTTGTTCGTTTGTTTTATTTGATTTGTTTGTTTGTTGTTTAATATTTGTATTACAAAAAAAAATTAAATTAACTTATTTAAAAACAAAATTTACTGCTATTTCAGTGAAATTGTTTTTTTTTTTTTTTTTTTTTTGGAAAATTTACCATTATCATAATAATAAAAACTAACAAACTACGATAAGTTCTGCTTCAATAAATCGATTTTTTCACAAGTTTTGGTTAATAATAAATGGCAATGATCTATATGCCTATATCCATATATCTCTTTTTTAACTATTAATGCAAAAGATATATATATATTTTGTGAAAAGTTGTAAATAATAATTTAATTGAAATTACATATTCATATTTGAAAAGGAATAATTAATTTTTGGAAGTTCTCTGTGATGGTTGTTCTATTTATAAATTTTTTTTAAACGTACAGATTATGAATTGAAAACATCAAATTTTGGATAAATGCAGCGCATTCACGTTTCTCATGTATTGAAGATCAGGTCAATTAGGAATTTTTCTTATATTATTCGTTAATTCCCCGAATGTTGGCCTGAGCTAATTGAATTAATTGAGTTAATTGACACTGTTTAAAGATTCCAAAAGGAATGTTAATGCATGTGTCGCATCGTTATACATTCGTATACATTGAATGAATTATATATTCATTATTTTATTTTACTTTATTAATATTATTTATATTATTCATATTATTCATATTATTTATATCTAATGACTTTTGACGAATCAGAAATTTATAAACTTTATTGAAGCGAATAACAGTTTGTATTATCTCATCACATTTATCCACCTTTTCTTTCTGTGGCTTCAATTTTTAAGTTTATTTATTCAATTACTCAATCTCTTGTTTTCTTGTGTAATTGAAATTTTATAAATATCTTGAAAATCTATCTCCTTTTTTTCCGTTTGTCAAACTTAAACTAAATAATTTGATAAATTTAATAATACCAAAGAAAGTATGTGAATTACAAATTTTCGAATCTATCTGCCTAAATCGAATGAAATAATGATTTATTAATTCATTCATCATCACGTATACACATATATATATATATATATATATATGCATTTTTAAAATTTTTTTTATTGAATTTTTATTTATTATTTTTAATTATTATTTTTATTATCGTCTTATTAAAATTTATAAATATAAAGTCGTTGAGATGACGCATGAATACATTGAAATGAGAACAAAATGGAAAGGACAAGACGCTTTATATCAAGAAATGGATCCCATTAGTTCTAATGTGTTTTCTTCAGTCATAAGAAGTAACTCTATTGATGATGATCAACCTACCGATAATGTAAATAAATATATTTTATTTTACAATTATATTTTCATTGCTAAATTTTTTACTGAATTTTTTATTATTTTTTTTAAAAAAAAGACCCCATTAATTCCCAAACCAAGAATAATTCATCTGAACAATAATAACAATATTATCAACAACTCATCATCATCGTCATACGATATGATAACGATTATATTATTCATTATCGTTGTAATTATGGGATTTACTATTTGGTGGTGTTATAGTGAAGATTTGTATATATTGTATAGAATTTATGTTTTAAATGATATTAATCCGATTGCTGTTAGATTTAAGTGATGATTTAGATTTATTCTCGGTATGAAAGAATTTAATTGTGAGAGTAATTTATTGTAAGTTAAAGAATCGAATTGTAAATTAAAGAGTTGTAAGTTAAAGAATTGTAAGAAAACGTATCAAGAAAGGATTGTATAAAATGGGTTATGTATAATAGAAACTATTACTTTATTACTTTATCTATTTTATTTAATTACAAAGTTTATGATCAAATGATTAAATTGAATTTTTTAACAATCTTGATACTTCATAATCTACTATTAAAAAACAATATTTGTTGTTGTTCTAATACTTCTTTCATAATATTTCAATCAAATCACACCAACTCTCTTTGTCTTTGTCTTTGTCTTGAATAAAATCATATACTTGTGTTTCCATTATCAGCTCAATTTCCAAAAAATATGCATAATTGACTTGATTTTCAGAGCAAACATAATACTTAGCCATTTCTTTAACCTCCACTTGACTAAGGATTGAATTTTGAATTTCTTCCTTTATTTTATCCCATCCCATTCTAAAGGATTATTAAATCCTCCAAGAATTTCATCTGTATCTGCAACTTTTAAAATTGTTACTGTATTAGAATGACCATGACAAATGTTCCAAAAACTTTTGGATCAAATTCATCTTTGCTACCTCGTAATATTAATTAAAATTCATATAGGATATTGTTTAAAGGATAAGTTGTTTACGATAAATCCATGATCCATGAAGAGATATCTGCTGCATGTGCATTTGTAATAATAGTTTTGTAAAGTAGTTTTCAATACCATGAAATCTTCATTATCTTATCTGTAAATCATCTCTTTTAATAATTGATACCAAAGCTGATTCGTGAAGAGAATTTAAAAATTCTCCGCATCAAAATAATAATGTCAACGCAAAATTTTTCTAATAATTTAAAATTACGTAGCATTATTCTTTTGTTAAAGATTTGCAATAAACTAAAGAAAAGTGTGATAAATTTTGTTTCGGTATTTATGAAAAATGTATATACAGTATATAAAATAAATTATCATTTGATATATCGTGACTTTAAAGTATAATATTAATACTTTCAGCGGGTTTAGAAATTATTTTAATACAATTTTCATTATGAGGAATATTAGCTAATTCATTATTGAAATAGAATGAACGAAATCGTAGTATTGCCGAGTGAAAGTAATCTTCTTTATCATCCTTTATCATCCAAGAATGCTTTAAAAGTCATTTTTATAATAAAGATTTTTGAAAATCAAGATTATGACTTGTCGATCAACAATCATATCATAAAGAATTAAAAATAATAAAAAAGTAATAAGAAGAATTACAAAATCAATAAATTATACTAATAATTCAACATAGCGAATTTCTTTTTTTCTTTATATACATATAATTAGTTAGTTTTGATCCATTATAATTTTATTATTTATAAATGCTGTGAGAAATATATTTAAAAAATTTTGACATATTTGAGGAGAAAAGCCTGAAAAAATTAAATCCTGACTGGACTGGTTGTTTACTGGATTATAGTTGGATTATAGTAGAGAATGATGATCAGATCATTAACACAAATAATCTCTCAGTTTTGAAAAGTGTTATAAATTTTATAATAATAATAATATTGTTAAAATTGTATTAAAAACATAACTAAATTTTATGCTTATTTTGGGGTATTAGCAGCATACAAAAGTTTAATTTGCTCTTCATATTTCTTTTTAATTTCTATTCGCACAATTTTATTTGCTGCTGTCAAAAGACCCTATAATAATGATAATAATTAATATTAATTAATATTAAAAATTTATAATTTCAGATTTCATTCTAATTATAATTCCTTACATTTTCGGGAGTCCATTCATCGGGTAATAAAATAATATCTGCCAAAAATTCTACTGGTTTGAAATTCGCTCGTTTCCCTTGTTCATTGCATGCTGTCAAAATCGCTTTCTTAATTTCTGCATTCTTACATAACTCTTCAAATCCTCCTTCTATTCTCATATCTTTGGCTAAATCCAAAACTCTTGCTTCTACTGGCAAGATTGCTGCCACAGGACGGGCTTGAAAAGAATCGGCAAATATACAAACATTTCCTACAAACATTGTAGATTTATAAACTGACTCAAGTTTTTCTATTGCAATATATTCACCGTGAGCCATTTTCACTAAATTCTTTTTACGATCTATTATAGACACTGATCCACTTTTAAGGAATTCACCAATATCCCCAGTTTTAAACCATCCATCTTCAGTAAATGACTCTTTGGTTAGTTTCTCATTTTTATAGTAACCCGGAGAAACTGGCCCACCTCTTAGCCATATTTCACCTTGAGGATTAGGTTTATTGGATGAAAGATAACCAGATTCAGGAGCATCGACTAATTTCATTTCTATAGATGGTAAAAGTGAACCGATTATTCCCCAAGTGTCCCTACTAATTTCTGATGGAGGCAACAAAGTAGCAGAACTACAAATAAAAATAATATAATTTATTATTTTAAATAATTTAATTTAATCTATTTACTTGATGTATAAATAATAAATTATAATATGTAATTACCTGCTAGTTTCGGTCAAACCGTAACCAACCATCATAGGACACAAAACAGTTGATAGAAATTCGTGAGTTTCGGTAAATATTGGTGCACCACCAGAAAATATTAATCTTAATCGTCCACCGAATTGTTGTTTAACTTTTTTAAAAATTAACATATCAAAAATTCCTGCAGGCAATCCATAATTTTTCATGAATTTTTTGGCATTAAATGCTCCATAGAACATTCTTTGTTTTGGCATGCTGGCAGCATTAATTTTTGTTAAGATATCTGTCATTCGATGCGAAAAGAAAACTATGTAAATTAAACTAATATATAAATAAATCAAATTTAAGAATTTTTTTTTTTTACTCACCTTTCTTAATCATCTCAAAAACTGCGGGAACTCCTCCCATGATGGAGGGTTTAAGTTCTTGGATATCACCCAAACAATTACGTACAGAAGCAGTGGATAACGTTTTAGGAGTTCCGTAGCCTATAGTCATACCCAAGTACATAAAAGCATTTTCGATGACAAATTCTAAAATGTGGGCGAATGGTAAATATGCTAAATATGTGTCATCAGGAACGACGAACGGTCCAAATTTCACTTTTGCTCCTGCGACTGTTATAGGTGAATTCATTGGGATGTTAACGAATATATTTGATATCATTGAAATATCTTTGAAGAAAATATCATTGATTATTCAAAACTTACTTGCAGAAACAACATTCGCGTGAGTAATTTTAACACCTTTTGGTCTTCCCGTACTTCCTGAGGTATACATAATACAACACAAATCTTGTGATTTTGGAGGATTATCTTCCAATGGATTCTCTTTTCCCAATTGTTTAAGTTCTTCCAAGGTGATTAACTTTATTTCTGGATGAGCATCTGTAAATTTCTTCAAGTCACTTTCTTCAAGATCACCATCGTAGATCACGTGTTCAAGGCTATGAATGTCACCCGCAACCTTTTTTAAAGTGGGAAGAAGGCTGGAATGGGTGAAAATTGCCTTAACTTCAGTTTCATTCATAGAAAAAATAATGTTTTCTTCTCCTAATGTATCGTAAGCAGTTGTAATGGTAATGCTTTGTGTATAACAACCTAATAAAGAAATAAATACAATTAAAAAATTAAGAATAAGGAAAAGTATCATATCTATGATATTTATATATATACCGACCATGAGATACGAGCATCCAATTAATACTAAATAAATAAAAGAAAAAAGGTTAAATTTAGAATTCTATAAAATAATATCCATTTGGAAAATGAAAATGAAATAAAAAAGTATTTTACTTTGTGAAAGTGTAAAGCGCAAGTTTGGCATTCTTATTCAAGCCTAATTTTACCAAACCCGCTCCAATATTTTTTACAATTTCATTTGCTTGTGAAAAATTCAAATATTCATAACCAGACAATTGAAAATATTTCCAAGTTTTCTTTTCTTTAATCGATTCACCACCCACTATCTTTGTTACTTCTTTTTCTTCTTCAATTATTTTATCAATTTTTCGAAAACCAAAAGCATTTTTAGTTTTAGAAGTCCTCACACAATCTTGGAATACATCATAGAGTGTATGAATATCATTAGAAGGTTCTGTAACAAGTTTATCAGGTGAAAGAACCGAACGGTGAACTTGAGTTTCGCCGTCAATTTTAGGACCAATTGGGACACTAGTTAACATGATAATAAATAAATTTGATTAAAAAAAATTTTTTTACTTCATGACATGATTCATGATTTATATAGGAAAAATAAAAATTTTATTTTAATACTCACGGGCGCATATTTGTCTCACAAAATTTATCGTCCTTGCATTGATAATATTTGCATTTCGACCAAATTGGTTTTAGAGGCTAAAGAATAATTTTAAATAGGCACGTCGTGCCACGCGAAATTTATAAAATAGCATTTGATTGTACTTCTTTATTTACAACTTATCTGGGGGGTTTTTTTTAATTAGTTAAACTCCTGTAGATAGAACATTCTATTTCAAATGTTAACATTGCCACAGTTTTTTTTTTACAGCCTATTAAGGAAGATCATGGTTTTCTTGGTTATTTATTCGAAAGAATAAAGAGAAAATTCTATAATAACCATATTACAGTTTCAAACATCCAAATCCTATTTTCCCAAACAACAAATTTCTTGCCCCAATATTACCATTTTTTTAAAATCATTTCCTAAATAAAAGATTCATATAAATTAACTATTTTTGTATGACAAACAAAATATTAAATTTATTAATTTTATAAATAAAAAAAATGCTTATGTAATACATCAATAATAGGCATACTGAGCATTGCTAAATATAACTACTATGTATCACTATCTCCATTTATATGAAGAAGTATGAAAAATTGAAAAGTATTGTATCAAATAGTTTGCTTAAGATAATCAAATTCTCCTTGGATTCTTTTGGTTAAAGTAAATTTTTAGTTAAAATGTATTAAGTTTAAATGAATTTATTAACTATTAAGAATATTAAAATTTAAAAATTTTGTTTATTCAAATATTTCTTGTTCTTTAAAAGAAACAATTTAATAAGTTTATTAAAATAATTATCAAAATAAAAGAATATATATTGTAACTTAAATTAGATATTCAATTTTGTTTAAATTATATCATATAAATAATATTAATGAGATAAGTCATATGATATGTACTGCAAATAAGAATTATCTTACCTAATGAATTGAATCAAAATTATATTATACAAGTTACTTAATTTGAACTTCAGAATTTAGAATTTTATCTTAAACTGAAGATTTAGAATTTTATTTTAAATCTTTTTATTGTTTATAATATTTATATAAACTGATTTGACTTCATTTAATTTTTACAGGTCAAATATAAAAGAATTGCTATACTAAAAAGGAATTTCAATTTTAGCTAATTTATAATATAAGATATAATAAGACAAGCAATTTTTACTTATTTTAGCTAATCTATAATATAGGAATTATCATTTAGTACAATAATTCTTTTATATTTGACTAGTGTATTAAAAATTAAATAAAAATATTCTACAATACTATATAAATATTATTTTATAGTATTATTCAAATGGCACTATCACCAGTAGTTCTTGATTCCCTTGAAAAAAAACCAATAATATAACTTAATGAAGATGAATTTATCAGAAATAATATAATTATATTATTTCCAGTTAATCTAGGTTATTCTAGATTATCGATGATGTATGGATCACAATACTCAAGTCATCCAAGTGATAGGTCAATTACAAAACTCAAGTTATTAGTTGACCACTTATATTAATTTTGTGTATTACTTTAATGTTTTCAATTGATTTTCTTTAGAATTGAGTGTTGTGTTAGATTATGATGTAGTAATCAGAGTATATGCTATTGAATATATTGTATACATGTTATTGGATATATTGCAAATACGTTATCAAGTATATTGTTAGCTTATTTCTTTCTCTTATTTTTATTTTTATTTCATTATTCTTTATATGTATTATCATCTATATATTATATA
>CAJVPK010000914.1:0-18947 GCA_910592015.1 Diversispora eburnea | reverse complement strand
TACCAGTTGTGTCATAATTACCTTTTGAAAAATACCAATAAATTTTAAAAAAATTCTTTGGTCCAATACTTTTGACCGGGGAGTGTACGTAGGCGAAAAAATAAACTAAGCAAATTTATGCAAGATATTTCTCTTGATTCTCTTTCCTCGTCATAAAACTGCTGCTCAATATTTTTTTACATGATGATGATATTCGGAGTAAGCAATTATGCAATTGGCAGGACACAAAAGTGTTGAAGGCATTATGCAGTATACAGTAACTAATAAAAAAAATTATTGAAAAACAAAGATCTTATACTTTAATTAATATTCTTATACATCTGGAGAAATTACGGCGAAGTTACGGAAAATTTTAAAAAAATTCCGTAATTTATCCGAGAAAATATCCATGAAAATATCAATAAAAAAAATCATGGGTGACTGTGGGACAAAATATTTTATTTAATAAATAACCAAGATTCATAGGATTAAATGTCATTCAATAAATTTAACAAGATCGAAATTGTAAATGTTGTGTCGTATATTATATATCGTTTTAGCAGGATTAAATATGTATAAAATATTTGATATTTCATCAAATAAGGAAATTGTTTGGTTTTCTTTTATGTTGTGTTATTTTCTTAATATTTAAAAAATGTATTAATTGCTTTGTTTCACATTTGCTTCTTACATCTTAAATTCCGAATATAGTATTTTCTTAGCTAATAATTAATCAGTGATTAGTTAATTTAAATTAAAAGTTACTTCTTATTTTAAAAAAGAAAAAAAAAACGATTCAAAGACGGAAAAATGTGCTTACATATGAATTCATGCCGATCATCATATCCGAATTACCAATTAAAAATAAAAATAAAGTTTCTAAATTTATTATTTCATGAACAAATAAAATAAATTAATTCATAATTCATTTATATTTTTAATTTATTATGCATGCGTGTGTCATCCCCTTATCTTTTTGTCTTCATGTGGTACAACTTTTTTTTTAAAGAAAACCCAATAATTTTATTATTTTTTTTTTTTTGCTTAATATACTATTTAATTATAACATTATAAAATAATATAAATTCTATCTTTTTTTTTTCATTCATTCGTTAAAAGAGTATTTTACCTTTTGATAAGCTAAAATATTAGATAATAAAGAGAGAGAATAATAATAAAGGTCTTGAGAATAATAATAAATAGAGAATAATAAAGAGGTCTTTTGGATATAGAAATTTAATTATGTCGAAGGACGAAAAATTTCCAGTTTTACAAGGATTAACTCAAAAAATAACAATAGTTTTATTCATATTTTTTTTATTTTGGAATTTATTAACTTTTCTCGTATATGATGGGGAAATAACCAATTCTTCAAAGTTAGAAGATAGTATACAAATTATTACATCAATTGAAATTATCACCTCAACAAATGTCATAACGTCAACTCAAGTCATCCAACCAGATGATGATAATGATGAATCACCATCTACCACCACCACCTTCGAATCCGTTGTTACATCAACTAATTTCGTCACCAAAACCAAAACCAAGTTTGTAAGTATTTATTTAAATAATAATTATTAATATATTTAATAATATGATTATGATATTGATAATGGATGATGATGATGATGATGATGATGATATAAATATTTCGAATTAATTTATAATTTATATCGAATTAATATTTATAATATTTTTTATTATATAATATTTATTACATAATATCGAATTAAATATTTGTTTAGATTAGATAATATTGAATTAATAATATTAATTATTATTATTATTTCTTTCTTTCTTATTTAGGCCACAAAAACATTGGAAATTTCAAAAAGTTCAACTAAAGTGAATCCCCAAGAAATCGAAAAGATGGAAGAAACTTTAATCGAAGATCCGGATCATTATGAAAAACAGGATGAATTAATTAATCAAAAATATTGTTACTCGACTGAATGTAAATTCTTATTTCCTTTTCATCCACCTGAACAAGAAACTCAATGTAATAAACATTTTCTTTCGTTCATTCAATTGGCTGAAAAATTAAATCGTACGTTGGTATTGACCAATGTTGGAGATTCAAGAATTTGGCAAATCAGATATTTTCCATTTAATTTTTATTATGATGTGGATGAATTACGAAATCGATTCCCGAATGTAAATTTCATTACTCAAAAAGATTTTCAAGATTGGTGTAGGGAGAAATATAATAAACCTAAAGCGTATTATGCTAATATCCTTAATCTTGAACCAAAATTTACCGTAAAACATTTATCACCATTTAAAAGTGTTAATGGTAGTGGTGGTGGTGGTGGTGGTGGTCTCTTTGCTAAATTAGAAAGGGAGGAAAAATTTTATGAATACGATTTCATATTTAATAATAAATCCTTATTTCGACAATTTAATATAGGAACTCGTAGAGTATATGGAAAAACTCGAGAAAAAGATTTGATGATAAAATTTTTTCAAAAAGAATTAAATATAGAAGAAGAAGTAATATTAATAACTCATAATATTCGATCCCCATTATTTAAAAATTTAATTCCTATTTCATATGCGAAACATTTGGTTAATTCAGCTAATAAAGTAATTAAGAATCAATTAAATGATAGATTTATAGGAATTCATTGGAGAATGGAACAAGGTAAAATTAATTTAATGTCAGATTGTGCTCATAGATTAGTAAATTATATAAATAATTTAACGGAATCAACGGGAATAAATAAGATTTATTTTGCAACGGATTATCCAATATCTGGAAATTCTAGTCAAGCTCAATCAGATACATTTCATCAAGTATTACCGGAACATCGAGAAGCGTATAAGATCGTAACCGAAGGAATTAATATTAAAACGTGGGTATCAACGTCAGCATTAGAATATTTACATAAATATCCCGAAATGAGTTTTGCGGTAGAAGATGAACTTCGTAAAGGAGGAGTACAAGGAATCATGGATAAATTAATATTAGTACAATCAAATATATTTATTAGTGGACCAGTTGAATGTTGTAGACATTCGAGTACTTTTACTCGAAAAATTATGGAATGGAGAAAAAGATTAATTATTAAAGGTGATAAAAGAATTGAAAATTTGGTGGATAGATGGGATGGTAGTAAACCGAAACCATGACATATAATAAATTAATTAATTAATAAATAAATAAATAATAATAATACTAATAATAATAATAATAATAATAATAATATATAATTTATAAAAATATGTAAACATACTTTTTTATTATATGTAAATAGATTTAGTTTAAAATAGAAAATTTATAATATAATAAAAATTATTTTTTTTCCAAACTTGTACAAGCAAAAATAATAAGTTTATTATGTTTATAAATGTTTAATAATGTTCTGAAAGTTTATGGTTAGTCAAAAAGTGTGATGTCAAGATATCGTTGATTATTTAATAAAAAGTAATGATAATAATGATTATATTTTTATTTTTATTTATTATTCCGATTATCATATCATATCAATCATAATGATAAATTTAATAAATTATGATAATTTTAAATAAATGAATGAATGATTAATAATGATAATGATTAATGAGTATTATTAATATATTTAGTATATTTCTTTTCATTATTTTCTGAAAAAAAAACTTCCTTTAAAACGTTAATAAAATTAATTAAACTTTTTTTTTTCACTCCAAATACAAACACAATCACCACAATGATGACATATTCTTTTTATTATACTTTTTTAGTGATAATGTCATATAACTCACTATTACCATAAATACTATTAATAACTTACGTGTATAATAAATTATATGATGTATTTGAGTTTCTTTTTGGCTCACTCACACGCACTAGTTATGTTTTTAGTTAGTTAGTTAGTTACGTAGATTGGTACGTTTACAACGAAGAATGGCGTGTTCACAATAGTATAGTATAAACAAAAGTATATAAATAATGATGATAAAAAAAAAAATAAATAGTTTATACATAACATATCGTGTTATTATATAAATTAAAATATATATATACTTTGTTATTTCTCTACTCACTTTCTTATCAAAAAAAAAAAAAAGAAATTTTCATATTTTCGTATAATAATAATAAGAATAAGAATTAGAAGAACGAGAATTAGAAGAACGAGAATTAGAAGAATAAGAATTAGAAGAATAAGAATTAGAAGAATAAGAATTATAAGAATAAGAATTATAAGAATAAGAATTAGAAGAATAAGAATTAGAAAAATAAAAAGAAGAATAAAAAAAAAAAAATAAAAAAAAAAAAATAATAATTTTGAAATGAATAGTAGTAATAGTATTATGAGAAATAGAACATTTGAAATGAATAATATTAACGATGGTGAAGAATGTGATTCCATCGTGAATGAGAATAATTCCATCACTTTCTATAATGAACCTCCTTTTAATCCATCAACAAATAAAGTAGCTGTTGATAGACAACAATTTACTAATTTCGTTTTACCCCCTTTACAACAACCACTCGTTAATAATCGTAATAACTGCAATATTGATAATTGTAATAATAATTGTAATAATAATTATGACAATAATCGTAATAATAATAATAATAATAATAATAATAATAATAATAATAATAATAATAATAATAATTTACCAACATCATTATCAATGACGTCAATGACATCATCATCAATTCAACCACGTATCGTTCCAAAACATCATCAAGAACATTTTCGAAATCCAAATATTCAATTATCAAATATTAATAATAATTCAACAAATAATTCTTCTTGCTTTCATCATTATCATAATCATCATAACCCACAATGTTCTTCTTCTCAATGTTCTTCTCAACAATGTTCTTTTTCTCAACAATGTTCTTCTCAACAATGTTCTTCATTGCATTCTTCATATCAAGCATATAATCATCCATCTTCTAATTTTCCACCTTCATATCTACCACATTCATGTCAATTTACTTCTCCTCCTCCTCATCTTCCTCTTCCATCTCCCTTTCTTCCTAATTATCCGAATTATTCGGCTTATTCAAATTATTCAAATCATTTTTCACCACCACCACAATCACTTCTACCACTTAAACCACTTCAACAATTTCAGTCACTTCCACCACATGAATCATCTTCTCATCACTATCAAATTCAACAAATTAATGGAACGAATGGAACAAGTGGAGTGAATGGGACAAATGGGACGAATGGAATAGTTTGCCAAATTAATGGAGCAAATAATGGAATTCAACAAATCAATAATAATAATAATTCTAATAATATTAATGCTAATAATAATAATATTAATAATATTAATGCTAATAATAATAATAATGATAATAGTAATAATAATAATAATAGAAATAATAGTAATAATAAAAATAATGATAGTAAAAATAATAATAATAATAATAATCTTATTTCAAATCATAATAATTTACAAAAAGAAAAACAAGCTTTACGTTTAGAACGTAATCGTTTAGCAGCCAAAGAATGTCGAGAACGTCGTAAGGATTACATTATCCGATTGGAAACTCGGGTTGGAAAATTTGAGGAGGAAAATGAAATCTTAAGAAAGAAGATTCGTGAAACAAAAATTCGGATTGAATTATTTGAAAAAAATTTATTGGAACGTAAAGAGTTGGAACAAAAGGTTTTAGAATTACAAGATGAATTATGTAAGATCAAAACGTAAAATAAATAAAAGTGATATTTGGCGTTTTAGTGTAGTTGATTTTTTTTCCTGTACCATTCATTATTGTTATTATTGTTATTATTATCATTGTTTATTATCATTATTATTATGTCATATTATTCTGTCATATTAAATATAATACGAATAAATAAAAGAACTTTTATTTTATTTTTTTTTTTTATTAATAATACATTTGTATACAAATTCAATATACACATATATGTATATATCAAGTAATAAAATAATGCTAAGCAAATATTTCTTTTTCACATTCCTCATTAAAATGACATGCATACGTTCTTTCTATTTTACAATACATTCGTACAGGTTGGTTTAAACCAACAAGGGAGCGATCAAACATTTAATTTCTTCCCATTTTATATTAGACAAACAATAACAACAACGTATTCCCAACCCAAAATATTTGCACAGACGTAACGCATTAAATCTATTAATTCACACAGACATTAACTTAACATATTAATTCATCGACATGTATAATCATACCGAAAATGATTATAATCAAACAATTGACATATGATTTCAACGTTCGAATTCGGGAATTTATTTAACACACTCTTCTAGAATATTTTAATAGTAATAATAAATAGTGATCTTTTTATATCTTAATATCTGGTTTTTTTTTTTAAAAAAAAAAAATAAAATAAAATAAAAAGAGATTATTAGCATTTATCATCCTTTATATTTTCTTTTAATCTTCGACTTCGATAATAATAAATAACAATTTTTCGGATAAATAATAATCTTCGATAATAATAATTTTTCGGATAATAATAATTTTCGATAAATAACAATTTTTCGGATAAATAATAATCTCCGATAAATAACAATTTTTCCGATAAATAATAATCTTCAATAAAATAACAAATTTTCGTATAATTAAAAAAATGTCTGTGATAAAAAATAAATTGTTGCTTATTTTTATTCACGGTTTTAAGGGACATGATACAAATTTTGAGGTAATAATAATATCTTTACATTATTTAACGTCTCATCTTTGAATTATTTTTTAGACATTTTATTTTAATCTTATTTTATTTTCATCTCCTTCCTTTCCCCTACTTAAAAATAATGATATAAAAAAATAATAATAAAAAATCAATAGGAACTTCCAGAGCATTTACAATTTTTCTTAAAGGAAACCAGATCAAATTTAGATATAGAATCAATAGTATATCCTACTTATAATACTAAAGGTGATTTTAAAGTGGTGGTAAATGAATTTTGTGAATGGTTGGAAATTATTGTTAAAGAACGTGAAGATGAAATTAAATTTGATTATCGTAACGATAGTGGACAAGTTTTGGTTTGTTTATTTGGACATTCTATGGGTGGAATTTTAGGTAATTTATTTTTAACTTTATTTACTTTGATTTTATCTACTGCTACATTTTCTTTATTATTACATTATCTAATTATAATCTAATTATAACATAATTAAATTATTATTATTTAAAGGTGCCGATGCAATTTTAAAATATAGAATAAATTCTTCCGTTATTCAAAATCCACCAAAGATAATTGGTTTAATTGGGTTTGATACACCTTATTATGGTCTTCATGAAGAAATCTCATCAATAGCAATTAAAAAAGCCACAAATATTACTCAATCAATTAGTCAAGGAATTTTTTCTCTTTCATCATCTTCATCGCTATCATCTTCCTCATTACCTAAATCATCTCCCTCATCATCCACATCATCTCCCTCATCTCTATTATCTCCTTCATCTTCCTTATCATCTAAATCATCATCTCCATCATCATCATCATCATCATCATCTCTAATATCTCCTTCATCTTCCTTATCTACATCATCTCTTTCATCTACATCATCTTCTTCATCTCTATTATATCCTTCTTTATATGAAAATTTAGAATCAAGTGGTTTATTGACTGGATTTAATGCTTTGGCAACTATAACAGTTGGTTGTGTTGCGGGAGTTGCGGGAATTGCGGGAATTGCGATTTTAAATAGACAAAAAATTTATGAATGGGTAGAAAGTCATTTAAAATATGTTGGAATTTTATGGAATTTTGAAGAATTAGAAAAAAGGTAATAAATATGATTTTTTTTTTTTTACTTTTGTTTTTACTTTACATATATTTTTTTCTCTTGTTATTATATAATGATTGTTATTATTATGATTATTATTATGTACTAACTATAGGATGGAAGATATAATAAGTTTATCAGACATTACTTTTCATTGTTTTTATACTCAGGTAAATTTATTATAATTATTATTATTTTTTAATTTATTATATTTTTTATTATTAATTATTTAAAAAAAAATTATTTTTAACGTTCCAAACAAACAAACAAACAAACAAACAAACAAACAAACAAACGAGCAATAATTTAATTTTCTCAATTATTTTTAATTTTATTTATTTATTTATTTATTTATTTATTTTTTTTTAAAACAGTTATTGCCAAATGAAGAAGATTCTTCTTCTTCATTTTTCACTTCCTCGTCAACACGTACATTTATTTCGTTACCACCTCCCAAAATGAAGAAATATTTTTCAACGATCGAGTGTAATTTGAAAGATGAAATTGATGCCCATATTGATATGTTTAAAGTAGAAACCGAACATTATCCTAAGTTTAGACAAGAAACCTTTCAAAAAGTTAATGAAATTTTAGATCATTGGGAAACGATGAGATTATCACAATTAGAATATTAATTTTATTAAAGGTATAGATAGATATAGATAGATGGATATGGACAATTATTTAAAATTTATTTTATATATGTATATTTATATATATTTTTTTCCCGGGCCGAGAAGGAATAATTATCGTGATGGTTACATTTATGAACTTTTTTTTTAATAATTCATACAAATTCCAATTAATTTCTTTAGGGAGAGTTTTTTTTAAACTAAAAAAAAACGACTACTAGTGTTTGAAATTCAATGTGTGTAATGTGCGCTAACACAAAATTTGAAAACTCAGCACATAAAAAAAAGGTATCCGCACAAATTTTTGCATATAGAATTCTAAATTATGTATATTCCCAACAGGATTTAAAATTTGAATTTCAAACACTGCCGACTACACATAAATATTATTTCAATAAAAGTGGGAATTAAATTATACATTTTACCATTTTCCTCTTGTTATAATTAAAATTATTTTCATCACCATAACATAAAATTATAATAATTATAATAACTTCAGATAAACAATAAAATTAAAAACTTATATATATATATATATGATTTCCTAATAATTTTATTCTACGTATCACATTTAACATCATCAAACTTCTAACCATCAGTTTTTTTTTTAAACTATTATAACGTAAACAATGTATCATATTATATTTATGCCAAATGTAATGTAATAGAAATGGTAATTCTGATAATATTATAGCACATGAATAATTCAATGGAATATATATATAAATAGTAAGTAAAAAATCATTTTATTGAAGAATCGACCTATAAATCTCCTCCCTCTTGACCCTATTATTAGTGTTGGCAACGGTCCGGATTCGTCATATACGGATCCAACTTTTTAAAATCAGAATCCGATTTTTAGTGTATTCGGATCAATCTGAATCCAATCCTTATACATAAAAATATTTGAATATTTTTGTGGATTCGAATATTTTTTATGGATTCGAATATTTTATATATAACTTTTTTGAATTTAATAAAAGTTAGGATATATAAAATCATCGATCATTGACACATATAAACTTTTTATTTTATAAGTGCATATCAAACACGGTACTAAGTAACCTTAAATATAAGAATAAATTGCATATCATATAAAAAGAACAGACCTATATCATCAAAATCGAGTGAATAATTGACATTTTAAAATTTTTATCCGTTTAACTTTAACTGTTCAAAATTCTCAATTTTAATTATATAGGCCTGTCCATTTTACATAATATGTAATTTTTTCTTGTCTTTATAGTTACTTAGTACCATTTTTGATACATACTTATTAAAATAAAAAGTTTTATATGTAGCAAAGATAGATGATTATTTTAATTAGAAGTATTTTCTAAAGTTACACTTAAATAGAGAACGAAAAAGTAATAAAATAATATTTATTTATTGTATCACAGGAGATCTTTCGGATCAATGGATCAATCTGAATCCTTTTTTGATTGATCCGAATTCATATCGGATTTCATTTTTTTTTTGGATTTGATCAGGATCCAGATCTGTAACAGTATGATCCGATTCGATTCGATACACGGATTGATTTGGATTTAAATATTTTTGCGGAACACTAGTTGATGGGCTGAAATACTGTATATTAAAATCATGCGATATTATTCGACTCATCAGTCCAATTGTCTTCGAAGCGATTTAACTGACCGTCAAGCTGAAACAATGACTTGAAATCCTCAGTCCTGTTCAGGAATTTTCAACTGAATGATCAATTTTATTAAAAATTATTTCTTTATTAATATAAATTATAATTTATCCAGCATTTATTATTTATTGCATATAAATCACTTGATAATTAATAAATTAAAATAAAATATATAATTAATAATAAATTTGATTTGTTATACAACCAATATAATTTAATTAGAGTAGATATAAAAAATGTAAATACATATTTAACAACAAAAAAAAAGAAAATTGGAATGCATATTACTATTTTTCCAACCTAATTAGTTTTCTTACCAATCTTAAATACTTCATAATTGATGATTGGAAAGTCTTCTTCTGATGATGATATACGTTTCTCATAGTAATAACTTTAACAGAAACAACTATTATCTAAAGTGAAATTCGATGCTGCATGTAGGATACATTGAGAACCCCGCATCGGAAATTTTTTACTTTGCTAAGAATTGAATTTGAGATATTAACATTTTTTAATGAGAAAATAAAACTTCTCTTTTGTTTCCATCCATTTATTATTCGATATTATCCCATGTTAAAGGGTTATAACCTCCGACAATTTCATTTTTTCCTGTGGCTTTCACTAAAATAACCATACAAACGTGACCATGGCAGATATTTCAAAATATTTGTGATGCAAATCCATCACGAGTTCCACATATGATTAATTTGATTATTTGTTGAAGTATATGCAGTTGTCTTACGATTAATCTATGTAGTAATTTCTATTGCATATTCTTTAGAAATGATAGTCGAAAAAAATTTTTTTGTACAGGGAGGTAAAAATACGTCTACACGAGGAGGTAATTCTATAATCAAAGATTTTTCTTCAAAGGAAGTAAAATCATCAGAATCAAAAATGAGGTTTGGATACTTTACAACAGTATCATTACAAAAATTTTCTAATTCTTAAAATTAAAGAAAGTATGATAAATAAGAGAAAAATGTGTTATTCAACCAGGAACCTTTTGTTTTCAATAAGAGTTTCTAATTTATTGATCAATTCCTCAAGTTCATATTCATCAACGATTTAAAATGAAATTTGTTTTCAGTATTTTCTAAATTAACAATTCTCCCATAGATATATCTAATAAGTGAAATTATTAAATAATAAATAAAATGAATTTCAATGCAAGTAATAATATTTATATTATTGTTGAACAGTAAATTACTGGATAACATTAAAAATTTGAAAAACTATGCAAAAGAAAGATAAGTTATCTCAAAATTTTGTTGAACCTCATAATGATAAAGATGATTATAGTGCAATCATTGAAGTAGAAAATAATGAAAAATCGTTTATGGCACATTCTAACGTATTGAAATTTCGATTGTCTTTCCGAAGGCAATAGGAAGTCACGAGTATTTACTATGATATCCCTTAAACGGTAAATAATGTGAATTGCCCGCATTTGTGACATCACTACCATTTAAGGGATAATAATTTAAGGAAAATCGCTCCTTTTGGGAAAAAGGAAATGATTTTTGTGTTATCAAAAATAAATTTTTATTTTTGAGTGTCGATTTTAGGAACATTAAACTTGTAAATTTAGAAATGAACTTTGCAGTGGTATGAAGATTGCCATTTCGTTTTTTATAAAAGTCCATTTATAAATTGGTAAAGGAGATGATTGAATTTTTAATGATTTTATTGTTTTGTTTTCATTTATCTCTTGTTTCTAGTTCTTTATCTTTTGAGGCTAATTTTTCTTTATAACTAATTACTAAATAGCTCATTTGTATGGAAATAAATTAAATTTTTATTTTCGTATGTGTTCTTTTTTCTTTATCTGAAAAACGACAAACTTGCCTTGAAAATTTGTATTTTTTAAATTGAGAGAATTCCTTGCTGATAAATAGTTTACAAAATTGAAATAATTAAAAAATAGTGATAAAATAAATAAATCATATAATTAGGGAGCTACCTATAAAAAATTTAGTTATAATTTCTACTTTTAAGAAATAGTTGCAGTAGGCATCACTGACTAGTACTGCTTGTTCTGGATAATTTATCACTAGTTGCATCCTAAAGATGTTATATTTTGTCACTTTATTTGTGTTTGGGTTCTTAAGAAATAGTGCTCTCAAGTTTTTGGTGTCGTATTGCCTTCAGGAGGTTGAGCTTCCAAAAAGATATTTTGTCTCTTGCACACATTAATTATTATTAGTGATTTCACAAAATTTTGTCAAATGGAATGATTTTTTTTTCATTTTTATTAGTAAATTAGTAAAGAAAATACTTTTACTGTATATGTATATGGAAATAATTGTTGGTCCTTTTTATTCACATCTAAATAAAAAGTCAAAGTCTTCATTAGATACTACGGAATGTGCTTTTAATTAAAGTTGTAGATACGATTCCATATAAGATAGTTGATATCTACCTTTAATAGCCATTAAGTCTGGCATGGGTAGCATCAAAGTGTAATTTATTATTTTTGGCAATTTTATTTGAAGTGGAATTTCTCTACATAAAAAATATATCATATGATATCTCTAGTTTATTAAAAAAGTTTGTGTAATTTAGATCACCCATTATGCACAATTTGCATTTTAAATTTAGTATTTTTTTATTAATCTCCAGTTGTCTGGTGACCCACTATACATAGACATATAAATAACACTTTATTTTCAATTAACTGTATTGTTTGTTTATGTTTCAATTATAAAAGTTAAAAAGAAAGTTAACTCATATTGATTTTCAGTTTACCTTTGCACAATTTATAAACTGTATAAACATAAATAATAAATAATCCCAAATATTTGCATTTTTGAAATATCAAGCCAATAATGATTTATTTTAAATGATTAAATACTGGTCTGCTTTAATTTAAGCAAAGCTATACTTTATAATTCCAGTGATCAAATAAAATAATAAAATATAAAATATAATAAAATAATGAATAAATAATTTTAGGGAAAATACAAAAGTTATACAATGACGCAATGAATCATGACTAAAAAATAAATTTTCCAAAAAATTAGTGTTCAATTCTTCAGAATTTCATTTTCTTTAATTTCTTCAACTATGCAAATTTAAAGATTGTTAATTTCTTTTAGATGAATTATTAAACAATTATCAAACAAATAATTCATGAAATATAATGCTCACTCATATCATTAGGAACTTCAAACCCATTGTTTTGTATCTAAAATAATAATGAATGTAAATATTATATATAAAAATGTTTATTTATTTATTGCTAAAAATATAGATAATTACCATGTGTATTGGTTCAAAATTTCTTTGATTTCAGGAAAAGCAAATGTCTGCTTGTATATATTGCTTCAGAATGCATTTCATTTGCTTCATATTGAATAAAATTCTTGTTTGATTTATTTGCTGATTTAACTTGTTTGTTTACTTGTATTTCTATTTCACCATGATCATTATATTTATATTTATAAAGTTGAAAAATCAATTCTTCAGCAGTTGGACGATTGAGAGATTCGAAATTCCAGCATTTTCCCATTATTTCTTTGAGAAATTGAGGAATTTCACATTTAATTTCAGGTTTAAGTCCTTCACAAATGCCTATTGCAAGTTTTTCATTAAGTGGAATATTATAATATGGTGGATAACTAGTTAGAACTTCATACATAACCATACCAAAAGAATAAATATCAGATGTTTGACTGTATTCTCTTTTACTCAATGTCTCAGGGGCCATGTATGGAATTACACCATAAAAATTTTCTGGATTATTTTTGTAACTGGCTTGCACAATCCAAAATCTGTAATATAACTTAAAGTAAAAGTTTGATTAACTATATTACCAGAATGAAAATCTTTATGCATTAAGCCCATTTCATGAATATTTTTAAGTCCATTAACAATATTTAATAAAATGTTGTATTTATTCCTCCAAGTTAATCCTTTAAAATTGCTATTTAACAGTTTTCGAAGACTACCATGTTTTGCATAATTTATAACCATCATATATTCATTTTTTGTTGAATTTTTAGTAATGCCATATATTGCAACTACATTTTTGCTTCGAAATTTAAGTTGATTTTCAATCTAAAATATTTATAAAATATAATTATTATATATATAATAATGAAAATTAAATAATGAAATATTTACCTATTGCAAAAAAACAATTTGATTTGTGAAATTATCATGGCTTTTAAGCAAACATCTATTTTTCCAGATCTGTTCCAATTTTTTATTTCATAATCCCAATCCCTAATACTTCCATCAAGCCATTTTGCTTTGTATATTGTGCCAAAACCTCCTCTAGCAAGGTATGTGACATTCTCAAGTCTATCAAATGGAATCCATTCAATAATTTCTTGATATTTGTTTGCCTTTAGTTGTATTTGTTGGATAAATTTATCAATTTCTTTACCTTCACTTGTCCATTTATTAAATTCATTTTGAAAGTGTTTGACACTATTCCCATTATTAATAATTAATTATTGATATTGAATTAAATTGAAACATTGATTTCAATTATTATGAATCTAAATACTCACTCGCTATAATATAATTTATATTGATTAGTTTATAATTGATTAGAGAATTGTTATATGATATTGAATTAAATTGAAACATTGATTTCAATAATTATGAATCTAAATACTCACTAACTATTTATATTGATTAGTTTATAATTGATCGGAGAATTGTAATCTGATAATTGAATTAAATTGAAGCATTGATTTCAATAATCATGAATCTAAATACTCACAAGCTGTAGTTTATAATTGATTAAGAATATAATTTATGTAAATTATTATTAGTAATAAATATGGATTTAAATAAAATTTAATATAACTTTTCCGACTCTTTCATTTCTTCCGTTTTTAAAAAAATTTACCAAATAAATATTCATATTTTTTTATATTACGCCAGTGTGATTATCAACCAATAGAAATAAAACACATGATATCTGGGTGATCGAAATCTACGTGTGATAAATATACAGTGGCGAATATCAAGTCACAAATATTCTTTTCGCATATAAAAAAATTCCAAGTCCCCTATGATATCTAATAAAATTTTATATTCGAAGGTGTGACACACGGCGATAAACACACTACCCTTGAAAAATCCTAACCATTTTTTTTTTATTATTTAAAATATTTATTAAGCACTCGTCATGTACCAGGATAGATTCCCTATTTGGCTATCATTCATATTTTCATATTCATAAAAAAGTTTATTTACATAGGACTATAATATATATCATTTATTAATACTTATATTCGACAGCATTGTTATTTCTATTCTTCGTGTAAATTTTTGAACAGAATTCTTTGAAATCTAATTGATTATAAAAGAAATATCGCCATAATCAGGGTACGTGATCCCCAAGTGAAAATTAGCAACATTCACAAAATAGTAATAAAAATAATAATATTATTATTATGTCATAGTAAGTTAAATATATTACGAATAATAAATAATATCAGATATCAGATATATACATTTTGATTAAAAACTTTAACAGATATTTAATAGAGTCAAGTAAGCTATAAACATTATTCGTTTTAAACAAACAAATCCGGAACAATAACTATTCAACATGGAAAAAGTCCGGGCTAAATATTACATACATCCAAGTTCTTTACTCAGATGTATCCCGGGTATTTTGTCATGTTTGGCTTTCCATTGTTTGCCACATATTCGGGTATTTTTAACGTACTGATTCTCTTTATTTTATTTTGTTATAATTTCTTTATTACTTTTTCGACTTCGATAAATAACAATTTATGGATAAATAATTAAAATGTCGGTGGTAAATAATAAATTTTGTAATACTAAAGGTGATTTTAAAGTGACGGTAAATGAATTTTGTGAATGAAGAGAAATACTGTAATTGTGTAAGGATGAAATTAAATTTTATTGCTATAACGATAAACAAATTTTTGTTTGATTATTTGGGGTGGAATTTAGATACATTATTTACTCTTTTATTGTTAAAAACTTTACATTATCTAATTATTATATCATTTAAAGGTGTCGATGCAATTTTAAAATATCAAAACTAATTCTTTCGTTATTCAAAATCCACCGAAGTAAATTTGCTACACTTTATCAATTATATAAGCTACAAAAATTACTCAATCGATCAGTCAAGGAAATATTGTCTCTTTCATCGCCTTCTTCTTTCTCATCTACACCTCTTTTCTATTATCTCCTTCTTTATATGGAAATTCAGATTCAAGTGGATTAATGACTGGATTTAATACTTCGGCATCTATAATAGTTGGTTGTGCTGCAGGAGTTGAGGGAATTGCAATTTTAAATAGACAAAAATTTATGAATGGGTAAAAAGTGATTTAGAATATGTTGGTATTTTATGGAATTATGAAGAATTAGAAAAAAGGTAACAAATATGATTTTTTTTGTTACTTTGCTTTTTACTTTACCTTATATATTTTCTTGTCTTTTTTATAGAAAGCTATAATAAGTTTACCGGCCGGAAATCACTTTTTTATACTCGGGTAAATTTATCTTTATTTTAATTTTATTATTAATTTTTATTATTAATCTTAAAAAATAATTTATTTTATTACCAAATGAAGAAGATTCTTATTTTTTCACTTTCATCATCAACATGTACATTTCACCTCCAAAAATGAAGAAATATTTTCAACAATCGAATGTAATTTTATTGATGTCCACATTAATAGAAACCGAACATTATCTTAAATTTAGACAAGAAACTTTTCAAAGGATTGAATTTTGAATTATTACAATTGGAATGTCAATATATTATCTATTATAGATAGAAGGACAATTATTTAAATTTAAATTTATTATATATATATATATATATACTTTTTTTCCGAGGAGTTAATAAATTAAATAAATATATCATTTTTTATAATACGGCGTATTGATACAGAAATAATTGTCATTCTTAAATCATCCCGAAAAATATATAATTGCATATTTTTATATATAAAAAGTTTAAATTATTAAAAAATAGTTTATTAATATAATATTCGAAATAAAAAAAAAAGACCGATTACACTTCAATAAAGTAATGAATAAAATTACAAACCCTTTGTTTCATTATACCATTTTCCTCTATTCTTTATGATTAAAACTATTTTCAGATAACATAATAATATATAAAAAATTATAATATATATAGTAAAAATTGCATCACTTCCAAAACAAAAGATTTAGGCTTGTTTAATTATAATTTTTAAACGAATCAATAAATAAAAAATTGTTTAGTAATATATCATATAATAAACTAAAATTATGTTTATCGGGGGGTTTTAAAATTATTGTATTATAAATATTGCTTATACATATTATATTTATGCTAAATGTAATGTAATATTAAGTCCGAAAAATAAAAACTATTTATAATCAAATTAAAGAATCGTCATTTTATTCTCTCTTGACCCTATAAAAATGCACTTTAGAATATTTTCATGAATTCTAGAAACAATTTTCTAAAAATTACGTAATAATTTATGATTTTCTTTAAAAATAACTTTATGGAAATAATCAGAAAAAATTTTTATAGAATAAGAATTTCAATTTTCTTTTATGGATCTTTAAGAACTATTTCTTTATTAATATAAATTATAATATAATTTCAGAATTTATTATTTATTGCGTATAAATCACTTAAAGATAACTAATCATGTATTTTGATAGAGATTTCACGAAATTTTCAAAAACAATAGTTTAATAAAATAATAAAAATAAAAATATAGTTTAGTTTTATTTAAATTTTAAATAGGAAAAATAAATACAGATATATAAATATAATAATAAAAATATTTAATATATATAAATATAACGTTTAAATAGTTTTCTCAACAATCTTAAATACTTCATAATTGCTGATTGAAAATGATGATGATGATGATCTTATAGGTTTTTCATAATATTCGCCACCCTTACTTCTACAGAAACCACCATCATCTAACGTGAAATTAGATTTAGTACTACAAATCCAAAAATCATCACCAAAATATGGACCATCGTATTCTTGAACATCTTTGGATACATTAAGAATTGCATATTGGGGTTGTTTTACTCTGCTAAGAATTGAATTTGGAATATTGCCATTTTTTAATGAGAAAATAAAACTATCTTTTGTTTCTATCCATTTAAAAACATCACTATGATCCCATGTTAAAGGATTATAACCTCCGATAATTTCATCTGTTTCTGCAACTTTTACTAAAACAATTGTACCAGGATAACCATGGCAAATATCCCAAAATGTCTGTGGTGCAAATCCATCACGAGTTCCACGTAAGAGTAATTCAAATTTATATGGATTATTTGTTAAAGTATATGTAGTTGTCTTACGATCAATCCATGTGGCAATTTCTGAAGCATGTTCTTCAGAAATGATAGTCGAAAAAGATTCTCTTGGTTTTTCAGAAATGATAGTTGAAAAAGATTCTCTTGGTTCTTCAGAAATTATAGTTGAAAAAGATTCTTTTGGTTTTTCAGAAATGATAGTTGAAAAAGATTCACTTTGTTTTTCTACATGAAGGGGTAATTCTGTAACCAAAACTGTTCTTGGCGGCAAAATAATGGATTTTACCGATCGTTCTGGAGCTATTAGATGCTGATTGATATCTTCCCAAAGTTGTTTATTTATGATTTTTTTGTAAGGTTTAATTTTATCCAAGATTTCGATACCTGAAAGATGAAAATAGCGAATATGTGGTAAACATTGTTGTAGAGTAATCTTTAGTGTAAGGAAATTTTCCGGCGTCCATTCTTCAAGGTTTATGGGAAGAGTAGAAGTTTGAGCAATTCCCCACTTGATGACATAATCCCAAATTTTAGCTTCTTTCATTTGTAAATCATCTCGTTTGAGAAGAGACACTAATGCAGATTCTTCGAGGGAAGTAAAATCATCAGCATCAAAAATAAGGTTCGGATACTTTACAACGATGTTATTACAAAAATTTTCTAATTT
>CAJVPK010000913.1:0-18978 GCA_910592015.1 Diversispora eburnea | reverse complement strand
GAGGTGCATAGGGTTTCATGTAATTTCTTGCTCTAAAAATTAGTTTTAATATTAGTGGATATGGATATTTATCTACTCTTAATCTTCTATTTTAATTTTTTCTGTACAAATGTTAGTGTATAGTTCCCTAATCTATAGCTCCTTGATAGGTTAGTATTCCTTTCCAGCAACTTTTTGCTCAGATTGGTCAAAAAGAGATGGGTGGGGGCATGATAATCAGTTGTTTTAGGTAACATTAGGGCAACAATAAGTCAAGCCATTGTGTTATTAATTTAGCCATAGCCAGTTGTATTAAATGTATTTGTAGTTTTTATAAATTTGTTTAATTTTTGTCAACTGCAAAATAAATTGTTTAATAAAGCATGACTCCATTAAAAAAAAAAAAAGAACATGAATCATTCACAACCATATTCAACTAAGAAAATTTTACAGAACTTTCATTATAGATCAATCAAAAATCAACTATTTATTCTTTAGCAAATGTTCCTTATGAATATCAATTAATTCTTCAAGGAAGTAGAGATGGTTTTAATCCCAAGACATTTTGAAACATGGGCACACTCGATTGTTTGCAAAGGTTTCCAGAACTGAAGAAATAGTTGATAGTTATAAGCATTTAACTTGAGATAATTCAATAATAGGTTATATTGAAACAAATGATAGTTTCATTTTTTCTTTAAAAAATTGTAATATTCAAAGTTCAATTCCCAGCCCTGTTAAAAATCAAAGTAGTGCTCTATACTGTGGTGAAGTAACATCGTGAGCATGCAGATTATCACAGGGATGATAAATGGTAACACTAAGATGATTGTATGAGGGTAATAACTTGTGTTGTCATCCAAAAGATAGTGTATGAGGATGAAGGATGAAGTACAAAGGATGACAGGTAAAATTTGAATGAAGGTGAAAAGTATAAAAGAAATAGTAGTTTTTCACAGTCAAAAAAGAGAACAATAGTAGTTTCTTAGACTTCAGTTAATTAATAATCATGAATAGTTTCAAATATTAAGATTACTAAATAGAAAAGTGAACTTCATTTAGGAACAGTGAAATAGATATGTAACCCATGTTATTTCTGTTGTTAAATGATACTTTACTTTTAAATTTGTATTTTTATATTTAATAAACTTAACACAGTATCAAATAATATTTAACAATATTTTACAATATCATGATACAAAAGATAACACTTTTACTCCACCTTACTTACTGAGCCTTCAGATTAAAAATAAAGAATTAAAAAGAATTATTATATGTTTTGAGATAGGCAAGTTTAGATCGACAGATTGCTTGACCTACTGGCAGATGGAGTGTATTAAAAAATTAGTTTGTGTAAGACAGTGCAAAAGATTATGAGGAGGGTTATTCTTCAAGACAAACTCTGAGACTAATAGGCAAAAGTGTTAAAATATGCTGCCCATTTGTGAAATACTATCAGAGTTCTTGAAATCAGAATATTTAAAATCCATATTTTGGTAATTCTGAATTCATGATGAAATCATACATTCTGATTTTACTCTAGATAAACTATGTCAATGTAGTTAGTATAGTCTTTTTTATGAAAAGCCTATTGGAAAAATTGATGATAAATTTTTTATTGCAGATTATGAAGTATTTTAGATTATTGAAAATAAAATACAATTGTAAATTCAGTAAAAATTTCATTATTTATACTTTAAATTTCAATGATAATAAAATCAATTTTTCTTTAATTGAATGTACCTAATTCTTAAATATTCCAACTAGTTCAATTGAGATTTTTTATATTAAATATTTGCATCAGGAATTTTATAGAGACATTCTAGTATGCTATAAATATGAAACATTTAAATAATGCACTAAAAATGCCAATTTTATTATGCTATAAATACAAAATGTTTAAATAATGCACTAGAACATTGCATTCTAGTACACTATAAATACAAAATGTTTAAATAATGTACTAGAACAGTGTATTTAATATGTTATTAATATGAAATGTTCAAATAACATGCTAGAATGTTGCATTCTAGTAAGTTAGTGCTGTTTGAATAATGCTATAGAATGGTGCTCATATTGCATTGTAGAATGTTTTTATTTAATTCCAGATGAGTTTATGAAAATTTATTGCAAAATTGGTAATAGAGGTATTACAGGCTGTTAACTGTTTCTCACCAATATTACTGTTATCATAAAGGTAAAATTTATTATTAACAGGAGAAAAATTACAGGATATTCTAACTACTTTTGAAATTATAATTATTATTATTATTACTTTTATTGTTATTAGTTTCTATAAATGTTTGTAAATCTCCAAAATTTATCAAAGAAAAATTATAAAAGTTTAAAAATTGCAGTAGAAGCCCATCCAATTTTACACCCAGATTACTAGTTATTTTATACATTTTTGGATTGTTTTCTTTTATTCTTTGTTGTTACATTTAAATACATTTTTCTCCTTTCTTTGAGGATGACACACAAGGATAAAAGTTAATACACAAAGATGAATAATCTGTCATCCTGGATGGTAGCACACTATCCAGGTGTCACTGTGACTTCTGTATTATTTCAAAATTCTTGTCAAAAATCTCTCTGTGGCACTTGTGCCACTTCAATATAACCAGTTTTTTAAATGATCAAGCTTCAAGTTAATTTGAAAATAGCGATAATATATAATAGGCAAAAGAATTTATGAAATATTAAAAGATGATGATTACATCTGGCACTTAATGGGCGAAGTCAATATCCTCAAGAAAAGGATATCTGAAGTTAAAGAAAATATAATGTCAGATGTACTGTAGCTATGAAAAAGAATTTTGTGGTAATTAAAATCTTAACAAAATCAATAGTTTAAATAATCAAGCTCAAAAGCAAATACTAACAACATTAATAATTAAAATAATCAAAAGGAAATACAAATACAATCTACATTTCTAAAATTCATAAATATTAAAGCCAACTTCTTCGACTTTTCATACAGTATCATCATAATCATCAACTCCTTTATCGACTCCTTTATCGCAATTAACTCAATCAACAACTCTTTATAACGACATCAATCATTTGATACAAAAATCAACTGCTTTTTTTTGAATTTTTTAATATCACAATAATCATAATCAAAACAAAATCTATCATAATTACCTTTATTTTATGAAATCAAATAATAATTTTTTGATCTTTCGTTTCAATCAATCACAATGCAAATTTTACAACCAACAACAACCAACACTTCCACAAAAACAACATCATCATCCATTATAATATTTAATTAGATATTAATCTTTTCCAATCAATTGCACTATCAGAAAAATTCAAGAATGAATTATGAAACCACCCTAAAGTCATAACAAAAAATGTTATTTGCAAAATCTCAAATACAAACTATATTTAATCCATAACTCTAATACTAACATATCTATCATTGATGAGTTAGATATCAGTGGAGTTTTAAATTTTCTTAATTTAATTGGAAATTGATTTAAAGCTAAAGGTGAAAATTTGTCTTTAATAAGACTCACTTTTGCTCAGTAGTAAAGTTTTTTTTTGCAATGCATCACTTGAGAAACATAAAACGCAGATATAAGCAAGGAAACTATATTCTTTATGAAAATGTAGATGAAACCAATAATCCTCCATAACAAATTATTTGAAAATTGTTGACAAAAGAATAAAATGAATTACTTACTAAATAGCAATTAATTATCAATTCCTAATTTTTTTAAAAGCTCTTTAGCTTTAGGTTGATCATTGAGAGCAGCCAATCTCAAATATTTTATGCCTAATTCTTCATCCTTTTTTTGATTAAGTTTACCGTACAAGTATACTTCTCCCAAGTTAAATTGTGCAGTAGGATTATTATTATCTGCAGATTTGGTTAAATATTTCAAAAAGATTTCACGATCAAATTTTACTAGCGGATTATTGATTAATGAAATTGCATAACGTAATTGAGCAGCCGCAATTTCTTCATCAGCTGCTTCTTTAAACAATCTACTAGCTTGTTCACGATCTTTCTCAACTACAATTCCTTCCCACAAGTAATATCCTTTCCAATATTTTGCAGTTGCATTACCTAAATCTGCGTGTGCTAAAAAACACTCCCAAGCCTTTACATGTTCACGCTTCCTGTGTTCTGCAATGCCTTCTTCGAGAGGAATTATTTGCGATATTTCATCAATATTAAAATTAATGTCCAGTAAATCAAAACCACCTTCATCACTAACAGAAACTACACGAGATAAAGATCCATCTAAATCTAATGGCTTAACAGATAAAAGTACAGGAGCACATTCTTTGTCGGGTGAGCAATACTCATCAGCTAGTTGATCCAAATTAAAATAAATATTTTGGAGAGATGCTCTAATTTCTGGGTCGTCCCGCCAGGCTTTTCATATAAAATTTATAATGATCAAATTAAAAAGTTAAATAAGTTAAATTTTTTTCTAAAAACAAAAAGTCACTAAAGCAATAGTAAACAAAATAGCTTACCAGACATGATGATTTTTGCCAATCCTTTTTGAACTTTTTGAACATCTGGAGGAGCCTCTCTCAACGTGATTCTTTCTCTTTTACCAGCCAATACATGTTCTTTAATCTCCATTATATTCCAACTTTCGTATGGCATTTTTTCGAAAACAAGTTCCCAGAGTAACATACCAAAACTAAATAAATAATATAAGAAACAATATAAAATAAACCAAATAATTCAATAATCAAATAAATTGGTATGGCTATAATTATTACCTGAAAATCTCGCATTTGAAAGTATAAGGAACATGATTTTTTGTAGAATCACGCAATTTTTCGGGAGCCATCCAATGCGTAATATCTGTTACACCCTTCATGTCAGTTGTTGGACCAGAAGCCTCGCGGGAATACTTAAATTTCGCAATTTTTGGTACCAGGCCTGTAGCCATCTATTATAAATAGAATAAAAATTCAAATTAAACTAATTAGGATCTATATATAAAGTCTATATAATTCTCATCATAAGTAAAGTTATTAAATATCACCATAATATGTTCACATCGAATATCATGATGAAGAATATCACAAGAATGCAAAAATGTAAGGCCACGACAAATACCAAGAGCTATTTGTACTTTTCCATGCAATGCAATGTCAAATTTACAATACAAGTCTCTGAGAGAGCCATATTCTGCCCATTCAGTTACAGTAACGTCTGAGTTTTCTATATATGAAAGACCATAAAATCTGATAATGTTGGGTGAGTCTCGTAAATTTCCTAATATAGCCAGATGTCCTTGAATTCTTGCAGCTTCTTTAGGGTCATTATTTTGAAGATTTATTGGCTTGCAGGCGACCTCAAAATTTTGATATATTTTTTTGATAACCTGACGATTTCTCCCTCGGCCATCCGTTGGCTTTAACGTCAAAGGATCACTCAATTCAGTTGATTCTATTTCAGTTGCTTTAATATTTTTATCTGAAACATCCGAATAATACAATTTCTCTCTCATCAATGATACTTCACGGAGAACAATATTGATTTTTTTATTTTCGTCAATTATACCACCACCTATTCTTTCCAAGAACTAATAATAATGAAAAAGAATATTAGATGAATAGAGAAAAAAAGAAGTTCATAATATTCTAAAATAGAATTGGGATGTAAATTACCTTAGTCATATCTGAAATATCAGATTCGAGAGCAGATTGATCTATTCTCCTTTGTTCTTCATTAGTAAAGGCCATTGTAAAATGCAATTCAGTCATTATTACATCAAAGTCTTCAACAAGTGAATTAAATCTATCTTTAACTGAACCAGAATGCACGAATTTCTGATATTTGAATAAGCTCGATATATCAATCATAAAATTTTTAATTCGCTTCATAATTTCGATAAAACGAATAAATGAATAATAATATTCTTGATTACGAAAATTTAGTTCATTTTCAGTTTGTCTTCTTTTTAAAGATTTGAAGGCTGCCTCGGCAGCAATTACACGATCCATAAGTGAATTGCAGATCTTCTTATTATACTGAGCAGCTTCATAGACTTTAATAATTTCCGAAATCACGAGAGTTACAGCTTCAATCAATGGAATAAAAGGTTTTACAGCCTCTCCAACGTCACCTGCAATTTTAGTTAAGATCAATGTTGAGAGTAATGGACCGGGAAGTGGATAGAGGAGTAGATGAATATAAAGATGAAAAGTGTCAATCAAATAATACGCGAGATTTTTTAACAGACGTTTTACTTATAATATAATTAATAGATATTATTATGTAGAAATACCTGTAACTTCCTTCCAATTTGATGTAGTATATGAAGCACTAGAGATGGAGTCTCTACTGAATGCGTCTGTTGAAGTTTGAGATTGGTTATTAATATTAGCTTCTAATTGAATATGTTGATTGCCATTAGTTTCGTCTAATTGAATATCATGATTGTCATTAGTTTCGTCATATATATTTTCTAATTTGATGTTTTCGAGAGATTTAAAAATATCTCCAACGGTTGGTCTTTTATTTGGATCATCTTCCCATGCACTTGAATATATGTCGATATAATCTCTTGGGGTTTCATTAACAGGTTTTTCTCTTTCACCGGAAGTAACCGATTTATATATTGTGAAAGGTGGAATATTATGAAATGGAGGTCTTCCACTTGATAGCTCCCAAAAAAGAACCCCCAAACTATAAATATCTGAAGATTTATCTCTTTTATATTTCATCTGATCTCGTAAATATCGAGGATCAGTGTATGCGGCCACTCCACCACCCATAGATTTTGAATTGGCATCTACTAATTGAGATAACCCTAAATCTGTTATCAATAGCCTTCCTTCGTGAACTAAAATGTTTTTTGAATACTATTAAAAGTAAATAAATTTAGATATATGATTTAAATAATTTATTATAATCCATATCATTATTTTATTTGCAGTAGTATATACTTACTAAATCTTTATGAACAATATTTTCTTCGTGAATACAGCGTAGACCACTTGTAATATCTTTAGCCATTTTAATTTTAGTTTTCCAATTAAGACTTTCGAAATTATTTCGTAAATAAGTCCGCAAGTTACCATCTTTAGCATATTGCAACACTAGGTAGTACGTCTCTTCTAAAGGATCTAAACAATATTTTTAATTAATAATAATAATTTTATTTGATGAGAATTATTTAATTTTATTCAATATGAAATTTAATAAATGACATATAAACAATAATACCTATACTGACTCCATAAAAGTTAATAATATTGTCATGGTTATTTACAGCCGTGATATTTGTTAACTGTGGTTCCAAAAAAAAAATGTACTTAATTTTTAATTTCATCTCGAAGATATATATAATAATGAGAGCAAAGTATTAATTTTTTACCTCTTTCACAAATTTTTTAAAAAATAATTCGCTATTTTCATTTTCATACAAACTTTTTAATGCAACATGTTTTCCTAAACCTGTTGAATTAGCCCGATAGACTGTACCATATCCGCCTCTTGCGATTTCTGTTATATTTTTAAATGTGTTATAATTGAATTCTTTAATTAATCCCCTTTTTAAGGCACTTTTTAAGGCACTTTTAAACGAATCTTTTCTATTATATTGTAAAGACATTTTTCGGAATGAAAAATTGTAAACCAATAATATAATACTTGTTACGAATTTAGAAATAAAAAAAAAGTTTGCATTAGTGAAACTGGTGATCTTTGAAATTGGTGAAATTGGTGATCAATTTTTCACCAAAATAGTTCAAGCAACATGTTGTTTATATTTGCCGGAAATATAATTGCCGAAAATATTTTCGGCTGCATTAGCTGACGTAATTATTTATTTATATTCCGAAATTTGGTGCGTTTTTTCATTTTTTTTTGGATCTGCTCTTTGATTTATGAAACATGCAAGGATTTTCTACTAAGGTGTTTCTATAATAGATCTAAAGGCCTTGTTCTTAGCTACAAAATTGTATGCGTTTCATCCTTGTAGAATCGATTTCCATCGAGTTATTCTGGTTTAAGTCAAAAAATTCTCAACGGACGTTAACAGTAATAACTCAATGAATATCGATGCACAGGGATGAAACACATACTATTTTACAGTTAAAAACATGGCCTTTCGATATATTATAGAGAATTTTAGTAAAAATCGCTCTATATCTCTTAAATCGCGAGCAAAGTAAAAAAAAATTAAAAAAAAAGCACAAAAAATTTTGTAACTTTTGTTGTAAAATATATGTCGAAAATATTTTCGGCATTTCGACATGCCGTAATGCCGTAATTCCGGCTACACTCGGCAACATGTATAAGTTCAAGTAAAGTTTTCAAGGGGTTGTCTAAAGCCGGAATAGTCACTGCATAATCATGTGATATGACAGATCGTTAACCGGCTAAGGTATCGTTTTTGATAGATCCATGGTTATCTTTTTGATACATCATTTTTCAATTAATTTCTTTATTATCACATGATTTTTTCATTCTATAAATCATGTGATAGTGCATATATTAGTTGCAAACGTTACTCAAAAATATGTCTAGCAAAAAGATAACTATAGATCTAACAGAAATGATATTTTGCCATTGACCGAGCATTGGCACATGTCAAATCGTTTTTTTTTAAAAAAATTTTAAGTATTTTTCAATTCAAAAATAAAAACAAAGTAAATGATTCATTTGTATCATCAATAAACTTTATTTATTTTTATTTAACTTTTCGTTTATTAACTTTATTTAACTTTTATTTATTATCTTTATTAAATTTCTTCTCCATCTTACACTATATCTTTCACTATTCTATTTAATAATTAAAATTGTTCATCTTCCTTTGTCCTTACACAATTTATTACAGGTTATAAATGGGATTTCAGTTCTTTATAAGTTGACCTGTTCACTCATCATTGCACTTCTTTTCAACTCTTTAATATGTATTGCAAACTTTTTCCATAAGTTCATTTATAGTTAACCATCATATTTCAGCTGCTTTCTCTGCTTTAGTTTGCTCTGATATATCCACTTAATTTAATTCATTATGAAAATATACCCTGAAGTCACTTTCCTCAAACATCAGTTGAAAATTCCTCCATGAATTGGTGTCAATAATTTCATAGCACCCTACATCTGCCTATAAAAAATGTGATGGCATGGAAGCAAATAACAAATAAAAATAAACAATTGTAATGTAGTGGTGTCAACTCAGGAACAGCTTTGCCTTTTTCAATTCTGTTTTTGGCAGCACAGATTTTGTCATCAAGCATTTGTTGAATAGGATAAGGAAATTTATGAAATTCGTAATTGCTAATTCGCCTATGAAAGAGAATGGGAAATTTTGAACTATGCAAAATTGTGGATGATTAACCTCCAAATTCATAATAATCATTAAATTTAGATTATTTATTTAGTATGTAACATCAAAAAATTTGATTTTTGAGCTGTTCGCAAATAAGAATTTAAAAAATATAATCTACATATATACACTAGTCAAATATAAAAGAATTGCTGTAACTCCTAAACTATAGATTAGCTAAAAATCAGTAATAATCGACTGTCCTATTGCATCCTATATTATAAATCAGCTAAAATCATTATTCCTTCAGTATGGCATATCTTTTGTATTTGACCTGTGATAATGTAGTAATTCTTAAATCTTTGTTTCTGACTAAATAAGTATAATTTTTAAAATATAATTATAATTATAATCAATTTTTGAGTTACATAAATATAGAGTTTTTTTACATTTTAATATAAAAAAAATTATCAAAAAAAAATTTATTTATGCTGTTTATATATATATATATTAGCAATATTTAATTTTCATATGTTTTTATTAGAAATCTAGATTTTCACTATTAAAATATTTTATCAATATATGCACTTTTTGAAAAGCTACATTATGTCTAACCTAACATTTCAACTTTCCAATATATCAATTTATAAATATTTAATAGTTAAATAAGATGCATTAATCAACTAGTTCAAAAATGTGCAAAAAAAATAATTAACATATCCTCAAATTTCATTCTCTTTCTTTCATATGCAAACTGCCAATTAAGAATTTCATCATCTAAACCCATTACAGAAATTTTTTTAGACAAAATTCAAAAGCAACATATTCTGTATCCATACATTTTTTGATCAAGTGCAACTACTTTATGGCAAGCACCTGAATGGAATATTAATATAAATATTAAAATATTTTATGTGCTCCCAAAAATCAAATCAATAATATAATTTTTGATGAAACCAAAATAAATAGAATCCAAATTGATCAAAACATTATTTGACCTTCATTTATAAAATACAACTCCCAAAGTATGCACCAATCAAGCCATAATTTGTAGATGTTCTTTTTAATTCATAGTGATATGATTTTAACAAATTCTTCAAGGTCACCTGCAAAAGAGAGGAATGCTATGTGTACAAAGTGCCTATTGTTGATTATTCTTTTTGTAAAATCATGAAATATACTGCTTGATAGTTAGAACTGGACATTCATTAATCGCTTGCTGGATAAGGACTTCATAATACAACTGATCTTAGTCCTTTTATATATTGCTTGAATCATCTTTTGTCAGGTCTTTGCATCATAGATTTTACTTATTCAGGTTTGTACTAAGAGAACAGTTCAAATTAAAGTATCACATTCTTGTTCTCATTTTTAAGTCCTGGAAAAGCTAATTTAATACTATTTATGACTGTATTACTTTGATCTTGAAGGATATATCTGGATCTCTATGGGGAACAAACTATCAAAATAATTATCAAAGCTTATGTGATGGTGTCAGAATCTTTATTACTAACAAAAAAGTGAGCTCCTACATCCCAGCATCCATAACCATTACAAATATACAAGATGATTAAATAATAATTATATCAATTGGTCTTATGTATCAAGTCAATTAGAGTTAATTATCCATATTTCTCAAGGCTTCTATCTGATTTGGATGTACAAAAGTGAAGCTATAGGCAAACTTACGGAAATTTTATAATGTCCAACTTGATAATTCTGTTGCTCCAACAAAAAATTGAATCCCAAATGTTTAATTCTCATTCAAGATTGCAATAAGTTAAGTATTAAGGGATACACAAACTTTATGTTTAATATTTTAGCTCCTTTATACTTACATTCAAGTTCATTTTTTCTATTGTATATTCTTTAACTGCATTAAAGATTACTAGTAGTCAATAATTTTTTAGGGTCTCTTGTTTGACAAGATGTCAAATGATTCGTGGATGTTTAAGTTTGTCACTTTCTTTCAAAAAGTGCATATGGTCAGGTGAATCTTAGAAATGCTCAATGTATACTTTTTCTTCAGTAACAAACCTTAGCACCATAATTTTAGCAAAGCACATATGAGGGTAACAAATTTTTGTTTTCTGCCATTTATTACTTGGAATTCTTTCCTTTTGAGTTTTAGATGAATTATATTTTGTAAAGTGACAAGTATATGTGTGTGATATATTGCCAGCCACTTTTTTTTTAAATTTAATCCTGTTCAAACATTAAAATAAGTGGTTACCAATTATTATTGAATTTTTCTACTGGTAACTTAAGCAGCTAATTAAAAATGAAAAGAAGGTCTAACTTTGGCTGGGAGTTAGTTATTCAATTGTTATCCTAAGGGGTCTTTTTATAAAAAATTAAATAAAAAATCTTTTATATAATTATTATCAATAAAAATTTTTATTACAAGATTCTTAATTTTTATAAAATTTATTATAATAGATGAATAGATGTAGTGGTAGTAGTAGTGACATGATAAAAACTATTCATTTATTTATCTTTTTTAAATAAAAATTGGTTTAGATTTAAGTTGTTCCCAACTCGCTGATTGGATGCTCACATGACTTACATGGCTTTAAACAAAGAATGTCTTATATTTTATTTTACAAAAGAAGAAAATTGAAGAAAAAATATTTTACAAGGGTTATCAAATAATTATTCATCAGAAATGATAACAAACAGCACAAGTTGAAAATCCAAATTTTGAGTCTGAATCAAGTACCTACCGGACACCTGATGTTTAGGTAGTGGTGGGATCCGCAGATAAATTTATCTGTCATGAATGCAGATGCAAATCAACAACAAATGAAATGTGATTATAATATGTTGACAAATGACCTTTAAAGAATATAATCACATGTATAACTTTCTACTTTGTAATGCATAATATGTAATACACACTATGTGTTAGCCTACACAGATATCCATTTATATCCATTCTATAAAAAGTTTTTAATATATAATCTAATCATACAATTACTACTAAGTAGACTCATAGACAATAAAAATGTGCATTGACTGTAGAAATATTAAATCATGTTCTTTAAAATTAAGAGAATTATAAGTGATCAAATTTTTAACAGCCATGTTTATAATTTAATTTTAATGATATATAAAAGATACAAAAGTATTTGTGGAATGATAAAATTTAAAAATAATTGCTAAAATTAAAATGCTAATTGTGGCACAATGAGTGATCTAAATTGCACAAACTTTTTTTTTTTTAGATTTCCTTAAACTAAGGCTATCATATGATATATTTTGCAATAAAATTGAACTTCTATAAGTAGAGATATTACGTTTAAAATTAAATTGACAAAAAAATAAATGTATTCTTAGATCATTACCTATACCACATTCGATGGATATTAAAGATAGATAACATGAAATTGTAGCCAAAAATAATATCTACAACTTTAATTATCATTATTTTTCTTTGTACCTAATGAAAACTTTGACTTTACTTAGATGTGAATAAATTTAATAAAATTTTAAAAAATAAAAAAAATTTGAAAATAAGTATATCAATCATTTATACCTGAAAAACTTGATTATTTATTAACTTAACAATAAATGTGGTGTTAAGTGTGAAATGTGGAGCATCTTTTGTAAAAATTTCAGCCTTATATATTGAGAATTGGGAGTGACTAAACATTAGAGTATAATTTTAAAATGTCCGATGTTCAACCGTTACATCAGGAAATTTTATTAGGCGAAAATTTTCGACACCTGCACAAATTTATGCGAATTTTTATCTATATTTTTTCGCTTTTTCAAATTCGCTCGCAATTTACGATATACAGAGCAATTTTCTACTAAGATATTTATAAGATAGAAAGAAAGACCCAGTTCTTGACTACAGAATGATATGTTTTTCATTTCAGTAGCACCAATATTCGCGGAGTCATTTGTGTTTAAAGTCGGACGTCCATGAAAAAATCGTGGAAATTTCGAGACGAAAAATTGCACAAATTTTCACACGATTTTTTTCATGGACGTCTGATTTTAAACACAAATAACATGATGCTACCGAAATGAAACACATATCTTCTGTAGCCAAGAACCAGGTCTTTCGTTCTATCTCATGAACGACTTAGTAGAAAATTGCTCTGTATATCGCAAATCGTGAGCGAAGTTGAAAAACGGAAAAAATATAGATAAAAATTTGCGCAGGTGTTGAATTTTCGCTTAATAAAATTTCCTGATGAAATATAGAGATAATTAATAAAAAAATAATTAAAACATTTCAAATAAATTCAGAATGCACACTAGCATATCTTGTTATACTTGAAGCAGGAGGTAATCCAAATTAGATGAAGAAATACTTTTAACATGTGAACAATATTAAAAAGATTTCTGAATTAATAGTAAAATGAATATTTATATATTTTGTGATGATGCAATTTTTTGACATGTTCTTAAATGTTATAATAAAAAATCTCAAATAATACCATCGCTGGGCCAATTGCAGACCAATAAAGACATGTTTAATACCTTACTTACAATCTTTTGGAGTTATGGGATTTATAATTTAGCTAGTAAACTTGGGGTAAATTTATTGGATAAACTCAAACAAGTTGTGATTATTGGTTTACATGGAGAGTACTTGATTTAATTTGGATAACAGTTGGACTTGCAACTCAAATCTATAAAGGAAAAAAATTTATAAATATTATAGATTCTGAAAATAAAATTACAAAAGTTTGGTTTCTTTTTTTTTCAATGAGCTTGTTTTTGGAAAGGTCATAACGTAGGAATACGTACCAGAAATGCGAAAATGCAAATTCAGTGTCTTTATTCCTTTGCGCATTTATTTCCAGTAGCTGGAAAGATGAATAATACACATTCTACTGTACATTTCTTATCAATTATTGCAAGACATGGACATTATTTTGCTTTAGATGAAGTATTAGAACCTTTGGTGTTAAATTCATAAAGAATAACATTACTGGAAATGTTATTAATGAAGATAATTTAAAACAACAAATCAAATCCGCTCAAAGTGAAATGGATCTTCTCTTAAGCAAATTTATTGGAGATATTGTAACTGTAAAAACAGATCGAGTTATAAATAATTGCTATGATGCACTTTGGAATTTAATTGATGAATTAGTTGAAGACTTTCAATATGATGATCATAAATTATTTCAAAATTGTCCTGAATTAAATTCAAAAGGTTTTAAATAATTATATAATTGTTATGAAATTGGCAAACAACATCTAACAAAAACATTTTATCAAGAAATCCTTAAATCAGGACCTATTGATAAATAAGTAAAGTAAAACTTTAAAAAAAGCAGGAAAGGAACAAAAAAATACTGAAAAATCAAAAAATCTTGATCAGATATGTGAATATCTAGAATCTCAATCTAAATGTACCAAAACCAATAGACATCAAACAACGGAAGAAGAGTTAGCAATACTAACTTCATTGGTCATCAGGAATTAAATAAAATTGTTCTACAATGCTGTATGAAATCCATTCTATATCATTATTTGAACAGCACTAACATACTACAGTGCATACAAGCTAAAACCAACCACAAAATTCAAAGCTCTATGACCTTTTTTAGAACAATTTTTTCAATTAAAACTCAATGTTATTTGATAGATGAGGTATAGGTGAATATAATAACAATAGTTTTTCTGCAAATTTAAGATATAAAGAAAGTAATAAGCATTTAAAATTTACTATTTATTATTAATAATAAGAATCATAGATACCATGCACTTGCAATGAATTTCATTGGTAAACTATAATTCATACACGTGGGTTCGATTTTGATTAGTTGAAATAGATGACTTAATACACTTCAACATAATTTTTTTATAATATTGTATGTATTAATAATTAATATATAATATAATAAATAATTGGTTAATTTGTATCACGTAATTTTAAATTAAGATTTTTTTTTTGAAAAGTATCTTAAAATGATTTTAGCCAATTTCAAATTTTTAGCTAAAAATTGTCAAAATTGAAACATGGTTTTTGACTGGTTGGTTTTAGCTTGTATGTACTGTAGAACTCAACATTCTAGTGTGTTATTTAAACATTTTGTATTAATAGCACACTAAATACACCATTCTGGTGTTTTATTCAAACATTTTGTATCTATAGTGCACTAGAACATAATGTTCTGGTGCGTAGTGCATTATTTAAATGTTTCATATTTGTAGTGTACTAAAATTGGCATTTTAGTGGATTATTTAAATGTTTCATATTTATAGCATACTAGAACGTCTCTATAAAATTCCTGATGGTTAATATTGATCCAACAGAAGAGCAAATAATGTCAGCCTTGGCTGAGTTATCTAAAATCTCAGAATATTGGACTTGAAAGAAATTGTATGAGCACTTAAATTATCAAAACAAATAAATCAAAAAGTGCAAAATAAAGAATAAAAATAATGATATATAAAAATTTGTTTATTAAATTTTTTTTTTTTAAAAATCCAACGGAGTCTTGCTAAAAATTTGTTTATTAAATAATTACTATAATGAATAAAAAGTTCAATATAATAAATATTTTTATTATATATTATTATTGTTTTATTTAAAAATTAATTATTAAATCTATTTTTGTTTAAATAACTCATTTTTATGTATTAAGAAACTCCCTTTCTTTTGTAAAATTACATATATTTCTAGTGCTAAAGTTAATTAAAATAAAGAAGTCGATGGTTATACTAAAAGATTCAGTGAAGGACTTGTGACAAGAGTAGATTTGAGTTGATGATGATAAAGGTCGTATTTGTTATGATGATAATTATTAATATTTGCATTTATCTCTCCCTTTTATTATTTTTGTTATTTGATTGAACTGATAATTATTGTTATTATGAAATGATCATTCTTTTTGTTGCTATTATTGCCGTTATTGTTGCGTAGTAATGATAGTGTTTGTTAATTATTGAGCTTGATGAATTAAATGAATTAAATGAATATTCGAAGAACCGCAAATCTTCTCAATTAGTTTTTGCAAATTGAATGAGATCAGATCATTAGATGTAATGGTACCAAATTATTGTTTTTTTATTCTTCTATTTTTATTTTTATTTTTATTCTTATCTTATTCTTATTTTTATTCATATTTTTATTTTTATTTTTATTTTATTTTAATTTTAATTTTTACAAGCCAGCACATTATTATACTTGATTCAATATATCTAATAAGATAATCAATTATTTTTTTGTGCATCTAAAATTTTGCAAATATTTAAATTAATACCAGATCAGATTACAATATTAATCCTTAAAAGTATGTATCTAAAAAATTAGTCGTCATTTACATTTTATACGTGAATGACTTTAAATTATAATTTTCATAATTGAGATGATATTTTCTCAAAACTTCCATTGAAATTCATTAAAACATCAAAACAATAGATCTTTTTGTTATCACTTTGGTAATCATATTTTTAATATATTTTATTCGTCAAATTGAATTGAACAAATTTATGTATTGAATTATATTTAATTTTTAAATAATAAGATTTTATAAAAAAGTAATTATTTTATTATAATAAAATTCACTTATTTTTTTTTTGTTCTAAAAAATAATTGTACAGTATATTCTATTATTAATTATTGATATTAATAGAAAAAAGCATACATAGAAATAACACTTATCTGTATTGTCCAATTATGTGACAATTATAAAAATTAAACCTACATTGATTTTCAGTTTATCTTTCACAATTTATAAACTGTATAAACACAAATGACGAATTACAAATATGTAGATTTTTGAAATATCAAAATAAAATGATATACAATATAATAAAATAATGAATAAATAATTTTAGGGAAAATACAAAAGTAGTACAATATGTACAATAAAAAATGATATCAAGGCTAAAAAATAAAATTCCCAAAAAATTAATGATTAATTTTCCTGAATTTCATCTTCTTCAACTAGATCATTGGGAATTTCAAAATACACTAGCTTTGTATCTAAAATAATAATGAAAGTAAATATTTTATATAAAAATGTTCATTTATTTATTGCTAAAAAATATAGATAATTACCATGCGCATCAGTTTCAAATTTCTTTGATTTCATTGATTTTAGAAAAGGAAGATGTCTGCTTGTATATATTGCTTCAGGGTGCATCTCATTTGGATCATATTGAATAAAATTCTTGTTTGATTTATTTGCTGCTTTAACTTGTTTGTTTACTTGTTTTTTTATTTCATCATCACAACCATAATCATATTTATAAAGTTGAACTTTTAATTCTTCAGCAGTTGGACGATTGAGAGGTTCAAAATTCCAGCATTTTTCCATTATTTCTTTAAGAAATTGAGGAATTTCACACTTAATTTCTGGTTTAAGCCCTCTGCAAATGTCCATTGCAAGTTTTTCATTATGTGGGCTATTATAATGTGGTGGATAACTAGTTAGAACTTCGTACATAACCATACCAAAAGAATAAATGTCTGATGCTTGACTGTATTCTCCTTTACTCAATGTCTCAGGTGCCATGTATGGAATCACACCATAAATTTTTTCTGGATCATTTTCTGAAACTGGTTTGCATAATCCAAAATCTGTAATATAACTTAAAGTAAAAGTTTGATTAACTATATTACCGGAATGAAAATCTTTATGCATTAAACCCACTTCATGGATACTTTTAAGTCCATTTACAATATCTGATAAAATATCATATTTTTTCCTCCAAGTTAATTTTTTAAAATTGCGATTTAACAGTTTTCGAAGACTACCATGTTTTGCATAATTCATAACCATCATATATTCATTTTTTGTTGAACTTTTAGTGATTCCGTATATTGCAACTGCATTTTTACCTCGAAATTTAAGTTGATTTTCAATCTAAAATATTTTATTAACATAAAATATAATTATTATTTATTTAAAATAATGAAAATTAAATATTGAAATATTTACCTCTTGCAAAAAATCATTTTGATTTTTGGAATCATCATGAACTTTTAAGCAAACATCTGTTTTTCCAGATCTGCTCAAAATTCCTTCAAAAGGGTCAAAACAATAAATAGGTCCATCAAGCCATTCTGCTTTGTATACTGTGCCAAAACCCCCTTTAGCAAGGTATGTGACATTCTCAAGTCTATCAAATGGAATCCACTCAACAATATCTTGATATTTATTTGCCTTTAGTTGTATTTGTTGGATAAATTTATCAATTTCCTTATCTTCACTTGTCCATTTATCAAATTCATTTTGAAATTGTTTGGCACTACATCCATTATTGATATGACATTGAATTAAATTGAAACATTGATTTCAATAATTATGAATCTAAATACTCACTTGCTGTGATGCAATTTATATTTTTAGTTTATGATTGATTAGAGAATTATTATATGATATTGAATTAAATTAAAACATTGATTTCAACAATTATGAATCTAAATACTCACTAACTATTTATATTGATTAGTTTATAATTGATTAGAGAATTGTTATATGACATTGAATTAAATTGAAACATTGATTTCTAAATACTCACTTGCTGTAATATAATTTATATTGGTTAGTTTATAATTAATTAGAGAATTGTTATATGATATTGAATTAAATTAAAACATTGATTTCAATAATTATCAATCTAAATACTCACAGACTATTTATATTGATTAGTTTATAATTGATTAGAGAATTATCATATGATATTAAATTAACTTGAAACATTGATTGAGATAATTATGAATCTAAATACTCACAAACTATTTATATTGATTAGTTTATAATTGATTAGA
>CAJVPK010000912.1:0-18988 GCA_910592015.1 Diversispora eburnea | reverse complement strand
TTAGATTTTTATAATATATATATTATTGTACGAATTTTGTGCAAAAATTTATATAAAATCGTACAGTACAAAATAGCATTTCGTACCGTACATACCTATAAATTCGCAAATTTTTATTTCTTGTTAACCGTGAACATTTCCTAATCATATATTGCATGTGACGTTTCTTGTGATTTTTATCACGTGATGAACTGATGGACTCTTCTTTACCCCTATAAATGACACATTGATATCAGATAGTGTTCAAATTGACTTGATTGAGAAATCATGTCACTACTTTCACGCGTTATGCGAGCATTAGAGAAACATGCCCCATTATCACTTGCCGAAACTTCTTGGGATAATGTAGGTTTACTAGTAGAACCTCCCTACCCGAGAATTTCAGCATCTCGAGTATTCCTTACTATAGACTTAACTCCCACGGTATTAGAAGAAGCTTTGACAGATTCAAAGGTTGGAGTAATTGTATCATATCATCCACCAATTTTTAAACCATTTAATAGATTAAATATGGATGATGTTAAACAAGCCATATTAATGAAATGTATAGCTAAAGGGGTAGGGATTATTAGTCCTCATACTGCTATGGATAGTTGTATAGGAGGAATTAATGATTGGTTGGCTAAAGGACTTGGAGGAAAAGGAATTTGTGTACCCATTACACCTGCAAAAAATCCTCCTGAAGGTGAAAATATATATTGACGATGATAATAATAATTAATAGCTATTATTTTTTAATTAATTAATTATTTCTTTTCTTTCTTTTTTATTATTAAATAGGACAAGAGCATGCTGGCTTGGGTAGACTTTTTACTTTCGATCAACCAATTCATTTGTTAGATGTAATTAAGAATATAAAAAATCATTTGAAACTTTCTTTAGGTATTTTAATATCAATTATTTAATTTTTCATACATTTTTCATTTGTATTCATTTTTATTTATTAATATATTTATATTAATAATGTATCATATTTAATATTTATTATATTTAATAGTTAGAGTTGCTATAGCTGAAAAACATAAATCAATATCAACCAATTTTATTTCAAAAGTTGGAATTTGTGCTGGTTCAGGTTCAAGTGTATTGAAACCAGTAGAAGCAGATCTTTATTTTACTGGAGAAATGTCACATCATGATGTACTCGCTGCATTGACTAAAAATACAAGTGTTGTCTTATGCGAACATACAAATACTGAAAGAGGATATTTATCTGAAATACTTAAACCATTTCTAGAAAATGAAATTAATAAAAATAATAATAATAATAATGATGATGATAATAATAATATAATAGAAGTAATTGTAAGTAAATTAGATAAAGATCCTTTAAACATAATTTAATTTAAAATAATTTGTAAATATTTTAATTATTGTTATTATTTAATATATATTCAAAAGATTTATAAAATTTTGATTTGTACAATTGAAAGTATATTTATAAAACTGGACAATTTTTTTTTATATGAATAGAGATATAATTTATTTTATGTATTATTTGTATTATTTCTTTTATTTCTAAGCGTTATATTCAATAAAGTCAATAAAGTGATAGAAATGGAGAACAAGTAATAAAGTAATAAAAGTGTACATTATTTCAAAAATTTTATCAAGTTTTATTACAAATTTTTTTGTTTATTGAAATTCCACAGAGAATATAATACGATAATTTTATTCTTTAAATGAATAAATAAATAACAAGAATTCGAGGAAAGTTTTTTTTATATTATATAATAATTTATTTTTATAAAAAAAAAAAAAAAAAAAAAGATAGTACAGGAAAAGGAATGGAAATGGGAAAAGAACTTGAAAAACTTGAAAAGGAAATGTTAGTTCATTCATCACACCGCCGTTTCTTCTAAAGCATTCTTACGAAAAGCTTGTCGCATTTTCTTAATAAACGTGAAGAAATCACGTGTAGAATTCAATTGTGATAATAAATCGCATACTACTTGACCCAATGGAGGATTACATTCGATAACTTGAAAAATCAAAATTATTTCAATATTTTATTTATATATATATATATCAGAAATATTTTTTTAATTCAAATTTAAATTTTTATTTACTTACCCGAATATTTTTCACCTACATCCACAGTAAATGAACATTTACGAGATGAATCATTCTCGTAGATGCATTTGAATGTGAATAATATTGCGTCGTCTATAAGAAGATCAAATGGAATTAATATTCATAATAAAAAAAGAGTAAAAACAAGAATTATCATTATTATTTGATCATACCTCGCACTCCTTCCATTGTAAATGCCAATTTATCTTCAAATCGGTTTAATTCTGGTTCATTTTGTGCTGATTGTTTTTCTAATGCCATTTGTTTTTCGGACAAAACTGATGAAAAATAAATAAAAATAAATAGATTTATTTTAATTCCGTCGGCTTTAAGTTAAAATTATTATTATTATTATTATTATTATTATTATTTGTTTTTTTACCATCACGATATTTTTGAATATCTTTCTTCGTAATTTCAACTTGTCTCAATAAACTATTTTTCCTTTCAAGTTTCAAATTTTCTTCATTTTTCAAATTTGTAACTTCAAGTTGTATTTTATATAATTCCTTTTTTTCTTTCTCAAGATCTTAATAAATAAATAAATAAATCATAAAATAACATTTATAATAGTTAAAAAAGTTTTATATATAATAATGACTATGTCATATACAATTTAAATAAATTAAATATTTCTCACTTGCTATCAATTCTTTATTTTTTTTCTCTACCGATTTGATCTCTTCCGAATATCTAGTTATGTTTCCTACATATATTTTTTTATATATATATAATCAAATATTTAAAATATTTAAATCTCGTTTCTTTTTTTTTATATTTCTTTTATTGAAACGAGGGATATATTACCTTTTTCCAACGCGAGACTACTTTGCCAATGTTGTTTATTTACGGACAAATTATATTTAGCATTATTGATGTAATTTAAAAATTCCTCTTCAAATAATTTATTCTTTTGTCTTATTTCGTCACGATTGAAATCAACTTTTTTAAACGAAAAATTAATAATCGAATTTGTGGGAGTTTCGGAACCACCGCGATCATTATTATTACTATTACTATTATTATTATTATTACTACTAATTATTTTACTTCCATACTGATTTGAAGAATTATTATTAATATGATTATTATTAATATAGTAAGAAGTAGAAGTAGAGGAAAGAAATCTTGAAGGGGTTTCTGGAAATATTGATGAATACATATTTTGTATAGTTTTGTGAAATTGAACAAATTTACAAATCTCTTTCTTTCGTTTTTTTAATCGTGTTTAATGGTTGAACGCGTATTATGTATAATGGTTATTGATCATCGAAATATTATCATGTGATTATAACTAGCAGTAAATGATCATGTTTACTTATAGATATATGGATATATAAACTTCTTTATAGAGAATGATTTATTATTTAAAGAAAAATTTAATTTACAATATGATTAATAAAATAAAATAAAAAATAAAATTCATGTAATTAATTCCAGGTAAAAATTATTAATTACGATTATTAAATTAATTAAAGAAAAAACTGATAAAATTCATTATCATCATTATTATTATTATTATTATTTGTATGGATGATGTTTCTTTGATTTAACATCTATATTTCTATCTTTCCAAGTACTTTTTCGTAATTTTATTGGTCTATTTCCAACATATTTTCCTATTTAATAAATAAATAAATAAATAAATAATCGTTATTAGTTATTTTCAAAATAAATAATTTAATGAATAAAGAAATATTTAATGAATAAATAAATAAATTATTTTACCATTCATTTCTTTCCATGCTTTGACGAATTCATCTGCATCTTTGAAACTTACAAATCCATATCCTTTACTTTTACCTGTACGTTTATCTCGAATAACTTTAGTTTTTTGTACTGATGAATAACGACAAAATGCTTTATATAAAACTTCATCGGTAACTTCATTTCCAAGATCACCACAAAATAAACGAAAGTCATCTGACAAAAAAAAATATTATAATTAATTAATTAAATATTAACATAATCATCATCATCATAAGAAGAAGAAGAGAAGAAGAAGAAGGGAAGAAGAAAAGAAATGAAAACCACGTACTAGGATCCCATTCTAACAGTGTTGGATCTTCCCATACTTCACCTCCAGCTGCTCTAATAATTGTTTTTTGTTTCTTTTTAGAATTTTGTTGTTTATTATTACCAACTTGCATTTCAGAAGTACCACCCATTATCTCATCTTTTGATGAACCATGAAAGTTAGAATTCATCCCTCGATCTTGATTCGGTATATTTACAGATTTCGAAGCAGATGATATAGAAGAACTATTTATTATAGTTGGTGGAGCTTCAACTACAGTTGCTGTAGAAGTTGCTGCTGTTGTTGAAGATGTAGAACCTGAATTATTTGAATAATAATAATTACTGGAATTATTATATAAACCATTGTACTCATATCCATCATATCCGCCGCCGCCGCCACCACCACCACCGTTTGAATTACTATTGTTTGAATATTGACTATTTGAAGGGTAGTTTGAGTATTCATATCCATAATATGGCTGAGATTGGTCACCATTTGAAGAGGAAGGATTATATCCTGAAGAATCGTAAGTATATGGAGCTCGATTTGATCCTGACATTATGATAACGTTTTTTTAACTATCGGTTATCATTACGCACTTTTAACCCATTCATTGGGTCTGTCATGTGATAGTTTAATTTATCAAATTTAATTAGTAAATTTTTCATTGACTAAACGACGCGACAACCCGAATTTTTTTCATTCATTATTACCTTTTCCACCAATTTTTGATAAATTAAAATCAACATTAATTTATTATAACATCCACGACATCTATAAATAACCACAATATCCTTAATATCATAATCTCCATAATATCTTATAAATATTTATAATACAGCAGATGACAACTTTAACAACATTACCAACTGAACTTTTACAACAAATTTTATTACAACTTGATAAAAACGATTTACTTTCATGTTTTTATCAAAATTCTAAATTATTTTGTGTTGTCGCTTCATTAATTTGGAAAAATTTAGGTGACACATATTGGTGTACTTGTCTTGAAAAAATTCCTCTTCGATGGAAACAAATTAAACGGACTTTATTTTCATCATTGATTTATCAGAAAAAAAAGTATCTTTATAATGATTATATCAATGATTATAATTATCTTAACGAGATTAAAAATAATAATATTAATAACGAATCGAGTTCGGAATTATTTCGTGATCTTTTCAATGATAAGGACAATCAAATCGTAATAAATAAACCACTCTTAAATTACGCTCAATATATTCAAAGAATTGATATCTCCTCAAGATTTGATTCCAATTTTAGAATTGATAAATCAATTTTAGGTTATTTATTGGTTAATTGTAAAAATTTAATTGAAATTTCTTTTGAGTATCATAAAGAATCTTTAATTGATGAACCTTTCTCAGTATTGGTATTAAATGAATTATCTCATTATATTGATAATATTGATAATAATTTAAATCTTATTATTAATGATAATAATAATAAAAACAACAATATCAAAAAAATCAAATCTACTACTATTGATAATAATAATCATAATATCAACAATACTACTACAATTAATGATATTAAAAAAATTAAAAATAATTCTCAAATTCTTGTTCCAATTCGTAAATTATCAATGAAATTATACGACGTTTCACCTGAACCATTGATTGATTTAATTTCATCACATTTTACCTCATTACAAGAAATTTATTTGGAAATAATTTTTGTTTCAATTTCCATGGAAAAATTACGAAGTCTCGTATTTAATAATCGGGAATTTCAAAGATTGGAATTAAATACAATTCAAGGTAAAAGAATTTTGGAAGGTAAAATTTTGAAAGAATTTAAGAACGGTGGGGAATTACCTGAAGCTGAATATTGGTGGATTCCTGATTTAATTTGATTTGTATTTTCTTATTAATTATTATTATTATTGTTATTATTATTATTATTATTATTGTTATTATTATTATTATTATTATTATTATTATTATTATTATTATTATTGAAAGAATGAAAGCATTATAAAATATAATAATATCTAAAATATAATATATAACATAAAAAATTGATATTATTATTTTTATTAAAATGCATCCATTCCTTATTTACTTATCTATTATTAGAATTGGGGGATTTTTAAAAAATATATATATTAGCAAATCTCAAATAAATAGATAGAATTGGGGATTTTTAATATATATATTAGCAAATCTCAAATAAATAAATACTATATTCAACAAATTATGTATCTGTTATGTACAAATTAAGTTTTTATTATAATATAAAAAAAAAAAAAATTCAACAAACCATAAGTGAAATAAATAAATAAATAAATGAACCTTTCTTTTTTTTTAACAATTAATAAGTTTGATCTGTTATTTTTTCTTCTGCTTCAAATTCTTTCTCTTCTTCAATCCCTTCATAATATCTACTAGTATCAACTCCATGATAATTATGATTTACAAAATTGAATACTGGATATGCAACTAATATATTTACATACAATACATATAATAATCAACATATATAATATATGAAAATATTAGAAAATAAAATAATATAATAATAAAACAACAAATAGTAATTAATTAATTAATTAATTAATAATTTTACCAAAATTCAATGCAGCATATCTAGAAAATCTAGATGCATATTGTTGAAGATGATCATCTAATGAAGATTCTCCATATAATGGTTTTCCTTCTTTCACCCTTTGCCTCATCTCTCTTAAATCTTTTTCATATTCACGAGAATTCTCAGTCCATCCCCAAAATCTATCTAACAATTGTGTTTATATATAGAAAGATATATATGTGTGTGTGTGTGTGTATCATATCATATCATGATATCATATAATTAATTAATAAAAATATAGAATCATAAAGATATAGAAGAAAGAGATATATATAAAAATATCCAGAATTATAATAATAAAAAATTTAAAATATTATCCAATACTCACAACTACTACGTTGATAAGCAAACAAAAATCCACCTGTAAAACCAACAAAGGCACAAAGCTTTAAAGCAAAACCAATTCTTGGTGTAGGAGGTTGGTTAGCAGTTTTTTCTTTTTTTTTTAAAAAAAAATAAAATAATAACAAAAAAATTTTTTCTTTTTAAATAACAATCATACTGTAAAAAAATAAATAAAAAAATAAAAGCAATGATAATAATTTATTATTATTATTATAATAATTATTATTATGAAATAAATTATTTTTCATTCATTTCACCTAGAAACAGATAAAAGGCAGGTCCAAAACCAGTCATCGCCGCCCAAGATGCATAATCTGAAGGTCGAAAATATCTAACAACACGATTAAAATGTGGGTCTGTATCAATAGGTGGATATTCGGTTTTTAGTATTTGAGGTGGCATTATTAAATAAGTAAATAATAATTAATACTGATGTGTGAATAAAAAATTTGTATTTGATCCCGATGATCGACATTTAACATGACATACTAAAATTTACTACAATAATAAAAAAATTCCTCTAAATTTGTCTTCTTTATTATTATTATTTGAATTTGACATGATGAATGATCAATTAATTAGTTAGTTAAAAATCTCTGACTATTTATATATGTATATTTCCGTTATTCTCTTTTTGTCAAAGGAAGCCTATATATATAATAACAATAATATAATAGTAATATCCTTAATGGTAACAATAAAAGAAAAAAAAAAGTAGTTTAATATTAAAAAAAAAATAATAAAGATTATCTTCTTTCTCGGATCAGTAGTTTTCCAAAATCAAATCCGAGACAAAATAATAGAACAGAATAGAAATAGACAATATGAATTTGTAAAGATAAGATGATTTGTGTAAGTGTTATGTAAAAAGGAAATAAAGAAAAAAAGAAAAGGAAAAAGAAAGAGAGAAAAAAATAAAAGATTTCCCATAATTCGTCGTCCAGATCCTGAAAAAAAAAATTTTTTTTTTTTGCATGATGGCGTCCAGATAGATAGATAATCCGCGTCAAAAGTTCAACCTCCAGTTTTCCTTGTGTTTCCTTGTTTTTTCCTTTATGATGCTTAATATCTTCTAGAGCGCCTAATGTATATATTATAATCCAGAATAATGTGGAATATTTATTGTCAGCTACTAGCAGTATCAATCAAGTCAAGCAAGCACACACATCTCATATCTCTCGATGCCCCATGCCCTAAATTCCTATATATTCCTTTTTTTTAAATAAAAAAAAAAGAAAACGCCTCAAGCCTTTACACTATCTCGATCTAATCAAATCCTGCTGCCATATATATATTTTAAAAAAACTTTTCCAGCAGTAAAAATCCAGACAGACAGACAAATGATGACGACGAAGAAAAGAAACTCGTCGATATGATAAATAAAACCCGTGATATAGATAGGTAGATAGAGAGATATTTATTATAAACCAAAAAAAAAAAATATTGTCACCTTCCAGAAACATACCCGTAAGAAGGACTTGGACTTCTTCGATAATCATATGTGTAAGGACTTGGACTTCGTCTATAGGCAGGAGGAGATCTAGAACGTCTTTGACTTTGGCTTTGAGGTCCACCATAAGATCCAGGTGGTGATCTAGACATTCGACGGTAACGATCGTAATCATCATAATAACTACTACGTCCTCCTCCTCCACCACCACCGCCGCCGCCGCCACTACCACTACCACCACCACCTCCTCCGTAATAAGGAGAACGACCTCTATAACGAGGGGAAGGAGCTCTACGGTCATAATCACCACCTCTGAAGTTTAGTTATTATTATAATTATTATAATTGACATTTCTTAGAGATAAAATGAAATCTTTCTCCCTCTCTTACCTGCAATATTTTGCTAAATGACCTAATTCACCACATCTAAAACATCGACCACTTCTAACGTCCATACCTTTCTCTCTTGCTTCGGGACATTCTCTAGCCCAATGACCTTGACCACCACATAAAAAACAACCACTTCCTGGTCCACCGGATCGACGAGACCATTCAACAGCGATTCGAGCCCCATCTAATTCGTAACCATTAAGTTGCTTTACGGCATCATCCGCATCACGTGGATCCTGGGTGATCATCGTACATAACAAAAAATGTGCAATCGCTTCAACAACGTGCGGATTAAATCGAACTTGATAATCCAAGAACGTACCAAGCTTCCTGATACAATATGCCATTTTATTAATACTCAATTATTAACCTCAAACTCAACAAATGCATATCCCATCGGTTTTACATCCACACTTAATACTTTTCCATATCGTTCAAACTTAAAGATTTTTATTAGATTATAAAAATTTTTTAAAAAATAGATTTATTATTATTATTTTATATATAGAATAATAATAATAATAGATTTATTATTGTTTTATATATTTATAATAATAATATATTTATTGTTATTATTATGAATATTAAAATTAGTAAAAGGAAAAATAATAATAATAATAATAATAATCAACAACAACAGATTAGTGGAAGAAATATTTACCAATTCTTCTAAATCTCTTTTTTCAGTTCTCTGCGATAAATGACCGATATAAACTAATAAAAATAAAAAAAATTTTTTTTTTATTAATAGATTAAAATAAAAAAGGTTTAAATATATATATATAGATTATAATTTTGATAAAATAAAAAATAGTGATAATAAGCGACAACGATGATATTAATATAAGAAGTTCAATCATTCTTACGTTTACTTGGCGTTGCCATTTATTATTGCTTGAAGGATTTTAAAGTTAATGGAAAAAAATAAAAAAAAACGACCACTTGATTTAGGGACTACTGATCATTTTTAATTTTTTTGAAACACACAATAACACGTGTTAAAATATATGTATATTTAACCACGAATGATCTACAAGATAAAATTTATTTATTATAAAAAATAACGAAAATAATCAGAGAATTAAAAAAAAAAAAAATATTAACAATGAATTTAATGAATTCTGATAATAATAATGATAATGCTTCAATAATTCAGCGGGATATAGAGAAGGTATCTTAATTATCTGTATTTATCTATTTATATCTTATATATATATATATATAGTGGGAACAGCATTTTGAAGGATTCAATTCTTGAATATAGATTTTACATATTATTATGATGATTGATATTAATAGGGAATTATCACTGTTACAAGTGGTGAAAATCAAGAAGAAATATTAGATCCGGAAATTGCGGAATTAGAAAAAATTCCAAAGGTAATTTTAAAGACAATTCTTTTTTTCTTTTAATTTAATAATAATATTTTAATAGAAATATTTTTTTTATAATCATATCATAATAATTATGATGATGATCATTTTTTTAGTTTGAACCTTTGATTAAACCTCATCATCCCGAAATAGGATTATTTAATGTATTATGGGGATCAAGTTCCAATTCACAAGAACTTGATAAAGAACGTATGTTAAGAAAAAATTGATTTGTTGAGTGTAGATTCATAACAAAAATATTATTATTATTATTATTATTATTATTATTATTATTATTATAATTATTTAGCATCTTTCGAATATGAATCTTTGTATAACCTTTCCTTAAGATATCAATCTCATATAAGAAGATGTGCTGAAGAAATATGTGAAGATCAGGTAAAATAATTATTATTAATTAATAATAAGAATTAATAATAATAATCATAATAATTTTATTTGTTTCAAAAGCGGATAGTCATGGATACAGTGAAATCAGTGGATGATTATTGTGCAGATATTAGTAAATCAATGATTTCTACACAATTACAAGCAAAAAATAATCAAGAACAAATTGGTATTGGTAAGTTTTTTAATTCATATTTTAAATTTATTTAATTTTTTTTTTAATTTTATTCGATTTTTATTTAAATTTTAATTTTTTTTAGTAAATACATTAATAAAACAAGTAGGAAAAACCCATAAATTAATTTATGATATATTTCAAACTTTAAATAAACTGGAAAAATTATTACAAAATGATGAACGTCATCAACATCAACATCAACAACAATTGTCTATGATGACAACAAAATGGCCAGCAATTCATAAATTACGAAAACAAAATAATAATAATAATAAACTTGAGGCAAACAAACAAAAACTTAATTTGCAAAAACAACGATCGGGTGTTGTCGCTTTATCTTTAGATACCGTTTTAGCTGATAGGCATCACATAAGTAATCCTAATTATTATCATCCAATAATATCATCATCATCATCATCACCATTATCATTATTAAGTTCCTCTAATAATAATAATAATAATAATAATAATGATAATGATAATAATAATAACAAAAACATACCCAAAATCATAATAACTAAAAACAAAACAAGTAATGGTGAGAACATTATTGAAAGTAATAATAATAATTCATTTACAAATGGTTCTGGAATCTCTGTAGATTCTTTCTCTTCCTCTTCTTCTTCTTCTTCTTCTCTTCCTTCTTCATATTCAGCTTCGAATTCAAATGTAAATTCACGATCATTAAGTTCTTCTGTGTCTTTGTTAACTGAAATGTTAAGAAGATCTTCAATTAAACAAGAAAATAGTAATGAACAAAATAACAAATTATCATCATCAACCACTACCACTTCTTCTTCTTCTGCTTCTACTCCTACTCTCAATACTTCTATTACTATTCCTATCACTGTTACTACTACCTCTACCAATACTAAAACTACTACAGAAACCAAATGAGAGAAAAATAAATCTGTAAACAACTAGCGCAGTAAACAAATTCAAGTACAACAAACATTTAAAAGAAAAAAACTGGATCATTGGAATTTGGATAAGAATTATCTTTCTCTCTCTCTCTCGAATTCGAATGATGATCGTGTTCTTTTTGACTTGTAGAAGAAGAAATCACTTTAAGAAAAATCAAAGAAAGAAAGCAGGAGTAGTATGAATGGAATGGACCGAATGACAATGAAAGAAGGATATCATAGTATAGAAGATTGTTTTCGGATCCTCAAAAAAAAACAATACGTTTTTTTAATATATATATGTATTATTATTATTTTTTGGTTTTCTGAAGGGAAAAAAAAAGAACAGATTTACAGACTTGTTAGAAACAAGTCATTTGATATTCCGGCATCCCTTTCTTTTCTATTGATCTACCAAAAAAAGAGAATATCAAAGAATATATACTCAAAAGAATATCAAAAGAAAGAATATATATTCAAAAAAGAATATATATTGTAAGATTTCTTTCCTTTTTTTTTTTGATGTAGTAAATTATTAAACTAAGATTAATTAATTAAATCTAAAAAAAAAAAAAGTAATAATAATAAATTCATGTCTAATAATAATTATAATAATAATAATAATAATAATATTTTTTTCTAGTTCACTTAGCTGTTGTCTAATTTTTTTTTTGTTTTAATATATTTTGCTTATTTTAATTCTCTTGTCCCACTTAAACTAATTTCTTCCGGGTCGTGATGGTTGTAAGATATCTATTTTAGGAGGTTGTGGGTCTAACTTAGTTGACTTCATATCTCTCTTCCCGAAAACTTTTTTCTGAATTATTTTCTTATCTGTTATTTTCTTCTCAATTATTTTCTTCTCGGTTATTGACGATGATGATTTATCAATCATCACTACTTTATCTACTTCAGCATCATTATTATTATTACTATTAATATTATTACTACTATTATTGTCAATATTATTGTTTTGATTATTATTTTGATAATGATGATGATGATTATTATTATTATTATTATTGGGAGTTGGGGTTGCGTCTGTTTGAGTCTGTCCGAAAATTTTTTGCCTTGCCATATTATATTCAGCTTCACGATCCGCAAATGACTTTTTAGATGATTCTCCGGAATTATTTTGATTACTTGATGTATTATTATTGGTCGTGGGTCCCGGATTCTTTGGTCGTTTTAAAATACGTAACTGGGAGAAAAAAAAACAAAATAATGTGAATTATTAATATAAATTAAATTAAAACAAAAAGAATTATAAAATATATATATATATATTGCGATAAGTAAGAAAGCAAGCAAATAGTGGTATTTTTTGCATAAATACTTGTGGAACATATTCCGTTCGAGTTGAATTCGGACGAATGATTTCGGGTTGCGTATAAGCATTTCTATAAAAAAAAAACGTTAGTTTTTTTTTCAATATTAAATAAATATAAAAATATTATTTTTTCATATATACGTACGCTTCTTTCCATATTTTTTTATTTTTTTCATGGTCGTCAATTATTTTTCCCGGCCTTGGATCTAACTAGTCAACAATATAATAATATATAACATATTATTATAACAGAATATTATTATAATATTTTTTTTATATCTATTGTAAAAATTATTTATTATAACATTATTAAACATTATTAACATTAAAAAAGTTCATACGTCAGCATCAGCAGCCGCTTCCCAATCGTCCCAAGGATCCGCGTCCATTGCATCCATTTGTGATAAAAGTGAAAGAGGAAAGAAGATAAGATAAAAAAAAGATAAGATAAAAAAAAAGAGAGAAGATCGAATATCTGAATGAAGTTAAATTATGAACTCCCTTTTTTATCATCATATGTACAATTAAGTAAAAAAATCACAGACCATGTTTCAATCTGGAAACACACGTAACTATCATTCTTGTGATATATTATAATTTTCACACGTGATACGTTTTTTTATTAATTATTATCTTCACTTTATTTTTACAAAAATTTATAAAATTTATCAATAATTTAAATAAAAAAAATAATAATATATCTATATATATATATATATATATTAAAATTTCAAAAAAAATTACCTGTAAAATTAAATCTATTGTCCTTGTGATGAAAAAGATGAAAATTATCTAAATTTAACGTACCTCCTTCTTCAATTAGTTAATTTATATTTTAATTTCAAAACTAACGCCACATCTAGATTTTATTAAAAATTATCAAAAATAAATTATTATTTAATTGTGTCACCAAATATAATAATGAGAATAATGAGGAGGGGGAGGGGGGAGGATAAAGATGAGGATGAGGATGAAAAGAAATATAATAATTTTTAATTCTTACCCACAACCAGAAGTAGCTTGGGGATTATCAACAATTTGAAATTGTGTTCCGATTAATTCCTCAGTAAAATCTAATTTTGAACCTTTGATCAAACCCAAAGAAATTTCATCAACTATTACCGTTGTTCCATCCTTTTCAAAAACTCTATTTATTATTATTATTATTATTATTATTATTATTTATTATTATTATTATTATTATTATTTATTTTTATTTACTATTATTATTATTATTATTATTATTATTTAATAGAATAATCAGATACATTTGAAAAAAAAAAAAAAAACTTACACATCTTCCTCATTTTTAAAATTTGATTTTTCTGTTAAATCATAAGAATATTGAAATCCGTGACATCCTCCAGGTTCAACGGATATTCTTAATGCATTATTTGGAACTTCTTCGGAACCGGAAAGATGTTTGAGTTGCTATTTGTAAAATCAAAATAATCAAAATAAATTATTAAATAAATATAAATAAAATAAAATTAATAAATAAAATAATTAATTAAATATACACATATATATATATCTATATTGATTTATTTATTAAACTATAAACCTTAACAGCTCGATCTGTGATCTCAATTCCCATAATATTTCCATTATCACCTTTGTGTGGAGTATGTATGATGTTTGTCGCGTATTCTCTTCTTTTAACAAATTTTGAAGTGGGAATTATTGATTTATTTGATTTATACGATTTATTATTATTTAATATTGACAACGAGGAATTATTGAAATCACTTCTAACACCACTATTACTACTACTACTATTACTAATACTACTAATAATAATACTATCACATAAATTATTCAATTTGTTGAATTTGGTTTTTAAGATTGTTTTGGTTTCGAAAGAACGTTTAAAATAAATATATTGTTGTGTACCAAAAAAATTTATTACTTTAGGGAAATTTAAGAATCTTGAAGTCATTTCTTTAAAATGTGTACTAAATATATATATATATAAATATAAATTGAATGTGATTATAAAGGGAATATGATTTTATTTGGTGACACATTACCATTTTTAACTAAATGTCTTTGTTTTTTTGAAACAATGTAAAAAAAAAGAGGGAATTGATTTAAGAGGTCTTTTTTCGGAATATTACAAATGAAAAAAAACCTTCATCCTATTTCATACAAATATAGAATTAATGCATTGATGACATTTAAGTTAATTTTCTAATTACATAATAAAAGTTTACATTTTTTTTACATACATACATCATGATTTATTTTATATATATAAAATTCTTGAACACTTAAATTTGAGCGTATTTTTTTTTATGAAGCATTTATAAAGAATTTATAGAAGTATTCGGAAGTATTTATAGAAGTATAAAATATTTATAAAGTATTAATAAATGTTTGTAAAGTTATTTAAATATCTATAAAACAACTATTTACCTCGATTCTAATAATTACTAATATAAATAAATTTCCTTTTAAATTTCTTGCGTTGATGTGGCGGCCGGATGAAGAAATCTCTCATCACATACCTGAGCCTCCTTCCGTCTACTGATTTAGGCAAAGCCACGCACGGTAAGATAATTTATATATATCAAGTTAATTCCACTAAGCCTCCCGAAATAATTGAAAACCTGGGAGAAAAAAATTTAATAGTTCTTTTTATTGGTATCCTTTCTTCTTTTTTTTTTATTTCCTAACGTTGATTATTCACCTCCCCACCGTTACTGTTACTAATTTGAATTTCTTTCTTTCGATAATATAAAATAAAATAAAATCAAATCAAATGAACATGGGAGAAAGATGTTGCTTTTGTTGTTGCTGGTAGGTAAACTCTTGCACACGTGATCCTGTTAAATAAGCACACGTTAAAACTTTTATTTTGTTCATTTCTTTTAAACAAAATAAATATATAAAAGTGATAACTAATAAATAAGTAAATAATAATAAAAAATGATTAATGAGAATTTATATATAAATTTGTTACCAATGACTAAAAATTATGAACACGATAAAAACAATAACTATTAGTCCTTCGATTCGAACGGGAACTATTATTCTCGCCTCTATCAATTTAGTATGCATCAAATATAATTATTTATAATATTTCTTTATTTCTTTACAAGGAAGAAAGAAGAAAGAAAAGTTAATAATTTTTCTCTGGTTTTATTTTTTTTTTGTAGTTTTTCACAATAGGTGGTGCAGTAGCTTTTTTGGGAAAGCCGCAAGGTATGAACGATCTAAAAAAAAATAAAATTAAATATTATTATATTACAACTCATCTTGTAATTTCTTTAAATTTAACTTTATGATCTTTTTTTTTTCTAATAAAATTTAAATACTTTAGAATATGCTCCTGATTTAGCGAAAGCCGTTACATTGATCTTTGGTATTGCCTTCATTATTTCGACATTGGTAACTTTGTTTGGAATTATTGGTTCAATTTTGGTAAGTGATAACGATTATCTTTTCGTTAATATTCTCATTACGCGTTGATATATATTCTTTATTGAACGTTACCTGCTGTTAATAATAATAATAATAATAATAATTTTTCTCACCTTGATTTATTTTTTATTTCTTAAATGAAAGAAAGCTGCTGCGGTTGTCCGTATATCCTCTGTAATGTTATGGTCTTTCGTAATTATTTATATTATTATTGCCCTAATTACCATAACCAACCAATTTCCCAATAAACAAACTGCTATTGAGAGATGCACTTCAGATACATCTATTATATCAATAACAGATATTGATGATTATTGTCAAGATCGTGAATCTTGGAGAATTATACGCAATATTGTTTTAGGTGTAATACTTATTTTGTTTGAAGTATGTAAAAATATATATATATATATATATATAATACTAAATTATATCTTATGTACTATATACAAAAAACACACAGACAACGTATATCCTTTTTTTTAAACTAAAATTCCTTATTTTTTATATTATTATTATTATTATTATTATTATTAGATCTATCTCGCCGTAGTAGTTCACCGTTATGCCAAAAAACTTGAAGAGGATTACTATGAACATAGAAAAATTCAAAAAGGAGTAAAAGGGGTAAAAGGAGGTGATACTATTTCTAAAGATTTTAATCTACACGCAACACATGGTAAATGATGATGAACAGGAAAATAGGAACAATTGATAATGACAACGAGAACAATGAAAAATATATATATATATAATCCCCCCAATATAAAAAAGAGGAATAATGGCAAGATGATCAATATTTGAAAATTAGGAGAATTGAGAGATATTAGAAAAATTGTAAATTATCAATAAAACAATAATAACAATAGCAACAAATAATAATATAATACTGTAGTTCATTTTAATTTGTCTATATTATATATATATATATTTATATTTATATTTATATATATATTTATATTTATATATATATTTTGTATATGTATATTATACTAGAATTTTACTTTATCTTATTTTTAATGGAAAATACAATATTTACATTTTCACTAAATCCACAAAATCCTTTTTTTTCTTATTCAATTATGGGATGTACTAAAGATTCCTGTTGTAACTATTTCTGAAAGTAGAATAGTAATAAGTAGTTGTAACCTGAAATCAAAGTAGTAATTTGAAAGCAGTAACTTAAAATTAAAGTGTAGAAATATTTTCTATACATATCAAATATAATTTGTATGATTTTTTGTATAAATATTATATCTTAATAATTCAAACACAGGTCAAATACAAAAGATATGCCATACTAAAAAGGAATTCTAATTTTAGCTAATTTATAATATAGATGTAATAGGACAGTTAATTTTTACCTGACTATAGTATAGGAATTACCATTTGATACAGTGATTCTTTTGTATTTGACTAGTGAAATTAAATAGTTCAGAAGTTTAAGATATTTTAAAATTCAGTCTTTAAACTAAGTAATGGTGACAAATCAAAACTAATTTGAATAATTTAACTATATCAGGAAATTTTTTCTAGTGAAAACCTTCAAAAGTTAATGTTAATATAAATATTCCATTGTTAATCATTATGTTATCTTTTAGAGGTTTTCACTAACCTTTGAAGGTTATTAGTTTTGATATTTTCATGTAACAAAATCTTGTAAATATCATCATTTTCATGTAATTTCATAGTAATTTGTATTGGAAATTTTCAATAAAATCTGCTTATGTTAAATATTTATAATATATTGTTTTATTAAATTTCAATAATTATCACTTGTATTAAATTTTCATAAATCTTAGCATATTTATTTTTATTATATTCCATATATGTTTATATTGTAATAATTTTAATTGACATTACACTGTTAACAATATCCTTCAAAATTTATCATAGTAATTTTAATTAAAATTGCACTGTTAATAATATCCTTTAAAGTTTATTGCAACAATTTTAATTGATATTGAACTGTTAACAATATCCTTCGAAATTTATCATTCTGTTAACTATTAATTTTGAAGGTTAATCTTTTTATTTGTATAATAAGATTAGTTTTTTATCATATGACTTATTATTTAATAATATATTTTTTGTTTATTTTTAGAAATAACTTTACACTGGTCGAAATAGGGAATATCGGACACCTATCATATGCCTATCGGAGCCCGATAGGTTACGATAGGTGTTCGATATCAACAATTATGTAATATACCGGGCACCCGATTGGTGGGGTCGAAATACAGAAGTTCGGGCACTTATCGGACCCATATCGGTTTCATATCGGACATTAATATTTTGATATTTTATTCAAATTCATCATTCATATATCGGGCACTCGATTTTATTTATTTTTTTTATCGGGTACATATCTTTTATAAATTGGCCATAGTATATCCCTATATATTAGGCACGGTATATCTCTGTGTATCGAGTAGTTTTTTTCCCTCTATCGGGTATCTATCGGTACCTTTTATTTATATATATATATA